>SNQJ01S0010100.1:72027-99023 GCA_010110895.2 Picea sitchensis | reverse complement strand
TCTGATAAAGGATAAGGAGGTGAAGCCGGGGGTAAACAACAAAGTACTTCTCATGAGTGGGAAGTAACTTCTTAATGAAGTTAAGAAGAAGGAGGATCCACAGTTCATTGTGGTCAGAAAATCGAGGATTGTTCTGACTAGCACAAGAGTGGATGATTTACCAAAAGAAGTTCAGGAACTGCTGGAAGAGTTCACTGACATAGTTGTGGACAAATTACCTCGTTCGTTGCCACCGATTAGGAGTGTGAGTCATTATATTGATCTCATACTAGGAGCTAGTTTGCCAAAAAAATCCGTGTACAGATTGACACCGCAAGAGAATGAAGAGGTTAAAAGGCAAGTCCAGGAGTTATTGGACAAAGGATTGGTCAGGGAAAGCTTGAGTCTGTGTGTTGTTCCAACAGTACTCAGTCCAAAGAAAGATGGAGGCTGGAGGATGTCTACTGACTCAAGGGAGATTGACAAGATAACCATCAGGTATAGATTTCCATTGCCGAGGATGGATGATCTGATGGATTTCTTAAGTGGAGAAAAATATTTTTCAAAGATTGATTTGAAAAGAGGATATCACCAGATTCGCATGAGAGAAGGTGATGAATGGAAGACCGCATTCAAAACCAATGAAGGGTTGTATGAATGGCTTGTTATGCCATTTGGCTTAACAAATGTGCCGAGTACCTTCATGAGGTTGATGAACAAAGTCTTGAGGGAGTTCATCGGGAAATTTGTCATTGTGTATCTGGATGACATACTGGTTTTCAGTAAGACAGTGGCAGAGCATCTGAAGCATTTAGCTACAGTGATGCAGAAACTATAGCAGGAGAAGCTGTTGATAAACATGAAAAAGTCCTCGTTCATGAAGACAGAGCTCATTTACTTGGGGTTTGTTATTTCGGCAAATAAGTTGAGGATGGATCCAGATAAGGTGGAAGTGATCAAGAATTGGCCATCACCGAAAAATATTTTTGAGGTGAGAAGTTTTCATGGATTGGCTAGTTTCTACCGAAAGTTCATCAGGAATTTCAGTGGAATTAGTGTTGCAATGATGGATACAGTGAAGAAAAGACGCAATTCTTTTCATTGGACTGAAGAGGCTGAAAAGAGTTTTAATCTGTTGAAGAGGAAGATTATGGAACAACCAGTTTTGGTGTTGCCGGATCTCCAGAACACATTTCAGGTGAAATGCGATGCAAGTGGATTTTCAATAGGGGCAGTCTTAAGTCAAGAAGATATGCTGATAGCATACTTCAGCGAAAATTTGAATGAAGCGAAATTGAAGTACTCCACTTATGATAAGGAGTTATATGCTATCATACATGCATTAAAGAAATGGAGGCATTACTTGATCTCGAAAGAGTTTGTATTGTATAGTGACAATCATGCACTGCAGTTTGTAACTCAACAGGAGAAGTTGAATAAAAAACATGTCAAATGGGTTGAGTATATGCAGAATTTCACATTTGTGATTAAACATATTTCTGGTACTGCTAACAAAGTTGCTCAAGCTTTGAGCAGGAAGTGTTTGTTGTTGTAGGAGTTCAGAGTCAAAACGCTGGGTTTTGATGATCTCAGGGACATGTATGCTGATGATCCATATTTTAAGGAAGTGTATGAAGCAGCTGAGAATCCAATTCTCAGGGACAGAAGCCAAAAGATAGAGTATATGATCCAGGAAGGATTATTGTTCAAAGGTAATCAACTGTGTATTCCGAAATGCTCCACGAGGGAGAATTTGCTGAAGGAGAAACACAGTGGGGGATTGGCAGGACATTTTGGTCACAACAAGACATTCGCAAAGCTGAATGAGTCATATTTTTGGCCAGGACTGAGAGTGGATGTCAATAAATTTGTAGACAAATGCAGGATTTGCTAGCATTCGAAGGGAAGGAAGCATAATGCAGGGTTTATCAACCATTTCCCATACCAGAGAGGTTGTGGGATGCGATACGCATGGATTTTGTATTGGGGTTGCCAAAAACACAAAGAGGTGTTGATTCAATCTTTGTGGTGGTGGATAGATTTTCCAAGATGGCACACTTAATTCCATGTCAGAAAACCAGTGATGCAACTCACATTGCGAACCTGTTTTTCAAAGAGGTCATTCGATTTCATGGGTTGACAAGGAGTATAGTTTCGGATCGAGATACAAATTTCATAGGGAATTTTTGGAGGACCTTATGGAAGAAGCTGGGAACTAACTTGTTTTTCAGTTCAACGCATCATCCTCAGACGGATGGACAGATGGAAGTCATGAACAAAAGTCTGGGAGACTTGCTGAGAAGCTTGGTGATAGAGTACCACAGCCAGTGGGATAACATATTACCGCAGGCAGAGTTTGCGTATAATGACTCAGTTAACAGGAGTACAGGGCAGAGTCCATTTCAGGTTGTCTATGGTATGCAGCCAAGGGGAATTTCTGAACTGAGGGATTCAGAACAGACTACACCTAGGAGTCTAGTGCAGAAGATTTCACAGAGGCGATGAAAGAACTTCATAGCCAGGGGAAGGAGTGATTGCTGGAATCAAGCCAGGAATATAAACACAGAGCCGATTAGCATAGAAGACAACTTCAATTTGAATTTGGTGATTTGGGTCTGGCACATTTGAGAAAGTAAAGGTTCTCAAGAGGAACATATAATAAATTGAAGATGAAGAAAATCGGACCATGCAGGGTCTTGAAGAAATTTGGGGCAAACGCTTACGAGATTGAATTACCCGATGGGATCAAAATCTCTCCGATATTCAATATCTCGGATTTGTACCCCTACAGAGTTGAGGAAAAAGGGACTGGAACTGAGCAACTAGTGATCTAATGGACGAAACAGATGCCAGTTGTAGAGAAGTCGCAGATGGAGTGCATACTGGATAAAAGAGTGAGCAAGAGGACCAGGCGAAAGTAATACTTTGAGTATCTGGTCAAGTGGAAGAATCATCCAGTTGAATATGCCAGCTGGGAGACTGAAGAAGAGATACAGAAGCATGGACATACCATGCACAATCTCATGGACAGGAGCCCATGAAAGTTTTCAAGCGAGGGAGTATGATGCAGGAGCATCACCAACATCAAGCGAGCCAGCGCGGAAGGCAAGAGATAGCTGGACGAGCCAACACAAATTTTGAAATCACCTTGGAAATTGTTGCACGATCTTAAATGAGTCATTAAGATGAAGTGCACTTGTATAATGTAAACGGACCTTAAGCCTTTAGCTCTCGTCCTTAGTAGGTAGAAGGCATTTATAGTAGTTAATGCAAGTAGATAGAAATTTAATTCTAGATTTGATAGTTTTAGAGCGCAAGAGGGAAACAAGATATAGACAGCCTCATTGTGTATTGTATCATTAGTTATAAGCATTTGAGCAAGAGCATGCAGAGAGCTGTGTAAGAACACCCATGTAAAGATATTTGGATTAATAGAAAGAAGTTGATTCAAATTCATGGTTTTGTGTTGTTCTCTGTGTATTGATGCTGAATGATATGCTCATGAATGTTTGCTTCATGTTATACATTTGCTTTATGTGCTGTGTATATGATTTCATGTTTGAGTTTGAAGTCTGAAAGGAAGAAGGAATGAGTTCCAATTTTTTCTCTATTAGAACCGAGAGTTCCTGCAAGGAGTGCAGTCGAATCGTCCACAAGGAGTGCGTTGACAGAGGGTTCAGATAGGTAGCTTGTGTTCTCTTTCATTCAAAAGTGTAGATAGGCACAAGAGCTATGCAAGGGGTGCGCAGGCTAAGTAAAGTTTTAGGGTTGTGAACCTGAAAAAAGAGCTGAAGGACTGCTGCTGCAGGTGTGCGCAGAGTCGAAAGGACTCAACACTTGGAAGTTGTTGAATGTTTTCCGCAAGGAGTGCGTGCAAGGTTCTCTGAAGGATTCAGAGTTGGGAAAATCTCAGGAGGTATAGGACCTTCGAGAAATCAGCAAAGAGAAGCACAGGGAATTTGTGCCATGGAGCGTTCAAGCCAACGTCGTAAGTTTGCGTGCAGCTAAACCAGTCGTCACGAAGGAAACGGGTTTCATCTCACAGAAGTCGCCAAAGACGGACGAATGGTTGAAATTGTCCGAGGAGGATTCACGATATCTCGTGAGTCATCAGATCTTAAGGAGGTGCAGGGGAGATACTGCAGGTATTCCCGAGAGGTTAAAATCTCAGGAGGGATAAAGCCGTTGATCCAAGCCAGCCAGGGCCGTTGGATCACTCGCGGAACCGCCTATCAGGATTTTGTGAGGGGAAGAGTCGAAGGTTGGGCAACGGGAATCGCGAAATCATGAAACGCGATATCACGACGGATAAAAGATAGTGTGGGCCCACAAGGGTCAGAGAGGTGGACAGGTGGCACACCTTATCGGGGTTTCGTAGCGAGAAGTCCCGATACATATGCATTAGGATTCATTATCTTGCGAACTCTAAAATGTCGATGGAGTGAAGGACCATTGAATAGTCAACTTGCATGTGTGTCGGAGTTTCAGTGTATCGGGCATCGGGAGTCGGTAAAGTGAGTTGTTTGATATCACGAGTTGCAAAATCGCGATAAGGAAAGTTCTGAAATAGAAGGGAAGGTTAGCGTTGACTTTCGTCGAGTCTCGGGGACTCGAGGGTTCAATGCTCGACCACTGACCTCACGAAGTCCGATCCTCCGAGTGCAGAGAGGGGATCGCGTGAAACGGTCTGTGGGTGCAGATTTCCCGACAGGGAAATAGAAGAGCCTTGGAGTTCTTCGGGCCGAGGAAGAAGGAAATATCCTGTGAGTGGACGTGCTTGTGAGTGCGTGCCGCATCAAGAAAAAATGATATAACTAAAACAATACCACAATAATACCATAATAATACCAGAATAACACCAGAAAGAGCAGTTTGATTACTGAAAGTAATGTTCAATTGCCTCTTCGAGGGGGAAACCTCCAACATAGAAGAGATCTATTACAATAATATCCAAGAAAAAAGTTATCATACCCTCTACTCCTATTTATACTAAATATGTCTATCCAAAAGAACAATCTAGAGGAATATCCTTCTAGAAGCGGAAGATTCTATTAGGTGTTATTACATTTGACTTATTCTTCCTTGTTGCTAGGCCTTATTAATATTGGCCTTTATTATATGGAAATATATTATTCTACCTATGTGAGGGGTTAGGTCCCTAAAATGTCCTCCCCCTTAAAAACAACCTTGTCCTCAAGGATTGAGATGAGGAAATTGTTGCAGAATGGTAGTTGGTTCCCAAGTGGCATATGCTAGAGTTGTATATTTCCATTGAACTAACACTTCCTTAATGGTGTGCTAATGCAGACGATGCTCATGTTGGTCCAAAAATGTTTGTGGCTATAACCAAATGGATCCTTCTTCGTCCAACTCGAGAAAGTTGGTTTGAGTTTGGCACTTAGTTCCAATCACCTTCTTTAAGCAAGAAACATGAAAAATAGGATGGAGCTTAGAATGACTAGGCAAAGCTAGCTGATAGGCCACATGTCCCACACACTTGAGAATAATATAAGGACCATAAAATTTGGGCTCCAGTTTTTGATAATGGTCATCCTTGAGGGAATTTTCCTTATAAGGTTGTAGTCAAAGAAACATCTAATCTCCTTCTGCAAATTTATGTTTAGAGGGAACTTGATCTGCCTATTTCTTCATGCGATTCTGGGCCATGACCAAAATCTCTTTGAGGGAATGAAGAATAGCCTCTCAAACTCTAAAAGTTTGGTCAACCGCCTGGACCTTCGAGACACCTGGAAGGTATGAGACAACTGAAGGTGGATTTTGTCCATATACTACTTCAAAAGGAGTCATGTGAGTAGATGTATGGTAAGAAGTGTTGTACCACCATTCAATTAGTGGTAACCATTGACCCCACTAATTTTTCCATTTCGATGCAAAACACCTTAAATATGTTTCCAAAAACTTGTTGACAACTTAAGTTTGACCATTAGTCTGGGGATGATAAAAATGTGTTGAGATGAAATTGGGTGCCTTGTAGCTTGAACAGTTCTTGCCAAAAATTACTGGTGAAAGTGGGGTCTCGATAAAAAACAATAGAATGAGGCATGCCATGAAGCTTGAAGACCCGATCCATGAAAAGTTGAGCCACAATGGAGGTTGTAAATGGGTGTTGAAGAGCATATAAATGAGCATACTTGGAAAGATGATCAACTACCACCATGATGACTGATTTATTACTCGATTTAGGTAATCCCACAATAAAATCCATAGAGATATCCCTCCAAATAGCAGGTGGAATCATAAGTGGTTTTAGTGTGCCAGGAGATTCCACTGTTTCTCCCTTGTTGCATTGATACACATCACATTCTGCCACAAAATTGTGAAATTCCTATTTCATACTATCCTAGAAAAAAGAACATTTGAATCGGTCATAGGTTTTGGTAAACCTTGAGTGCCTAGCAGTGGGTGTAGAATGAATCTCATAAAATACCGTGGATTTAAGTTTTGACTGTTTACTTAAATACAAATGACCTTTGTAGCGAAGCTAATCATTGTGCCAAGAGTACCCTAGGGAAACTGGAGAATTGGCCTGCAATTGTTGTATCATATGTGAAAGTTTTGGATCATGTAGCCATTACTGGTGAACAACTTGGAGCCAATATGGTACAATGAAGGAGAGGGAAAAAAGGGACCCTTCATCTTCATATTTTTTGGAAAGTGCATCAACAACCACATTTCCTTTTCCTTCCTTGTAAATGATCTCATAATCATATCCAAAGAGCTTAGTCAGCCATTTTTGTTGCTCTGGGGAGGAAAGGCATTGTTCCAGAAAATGCTTGAGGCTTTTATGATCTGTCTTAATTTGGAAGCGCTGCCCCAATAGATAAGGGCGCCAAAGATACACTTCATGTAGAATAACCAACATTTCCTTTTCATAGATTGATTTGCACAAATTTTACCTTGCCAGTTTTTTTTTGGTAAAGGCCAAAGATCGACCCTCTTGCATAGGGACTTCTCCAATTCCTCTACCAGAAGCATCACATTCCAGGAAAAATGTCTTTGTGAAATCAGGAAGGGCCAGGAATGGAGTGGTGCACATGGTCTCCTTCAAGGTTTGAAATTCCTAAGCAGTTGCGGGAGTCCAAGTGAAAGAATTATTTTTAAGGAGAGCAATGAGAGGTGTCACAATATTTCCTTAATTCTTAACAAAATTGCGATAATAACTTGTTAAAACCAGAAATCCATGAAAGATTTTGATAGTCTTTGGGCGAGGCCAATCCTGCATAGCTTCAATGTTTTTAGGATCCACCTTGACACTAGCCTTTCCCACAAGATGACCCAAGTACTCAACTTTCGAGGCACCAAAAGAACATTTAGATTGTTTGAGGAAAAGTTGGTGCTGAGAGAGTAGATGGAGAAATCGATCCACATGAGCAAGACAAGTTGTCTAGGTTTTACTATAGATGAGGATATCATCAAAGAAAACTAAGACAAAATGACGGAGAAAAGGATGAAAGACATGATTCACGAGGCTTTGGAAAGTGGAGGAGCATTACACAAGCCAAAGGGCATGACCAAAAACCCATAGTGGCCCTCATGACTTCAAAATGTAGTATTAGGAATGTCTGCCTCATTCATACGTATTTGGTGGTAGCCAGAACAAAGATCAATTTTAGTAAAGAACTGGGCACTACTCAATTCATCCAAGAGGTCATTAATGACAATAATGGGAAATTTGTCTTTATTTGTGAGATTTTTGATGGCACGGAAGTCAGGAAACATGCACAAGGAACCTTCTTTCTTAAGGACCATGACCATAGGAGAAGAGTAGGGGCTCATAATAGGATGGATAACACCTGCATTGAGAAATTCTTGAACAATTTTCTCAATTTCAGTTTTTTGGGAAAAGGGATGACGACAGAGACGGATATTGGGAGGAAGGTTTCCAGGGACAAGGAGAATGAAATGATCCATATGGATTTCAGTGGCTTCCCACCTATTCCAACAAGATCATTTTGGTAGTTTTTTCACTAGTTTTAGGGTCCCTAACTTGCAAGGATGTTTTGTGGCCCTAAACAACGTTTTTTAGGGCTCGCCACAGTTAGAATGACCTTCTATAGATAGAAAAAAAATGTGTAGTCCTCAGATATACCTTTCCAACGGGCTATCGTGCGCCTAAAATGGAGATCCTATGAAAACGTTATGACCCTGAGAAGTTGATGTACTAACTTACCCAAATGGGGCCCACATGACTTTTGGCGCTTCATCTCCCAGGGTTAGGTTTTTTGGATGTATAGGGTTTTTGACATTCCTGTTTATTGTAAAAAGGACTTCAGAGCCTCATTGTAATCATGTTCTTGCAAATGAGCGTAACCGTCACAACTCTTCTCAGAGATAAGCTGCCACCATTCTAACAAGCTTGTTTCCGCTGCATTTTATAGTTTCAGCTTATTTCCTTATTGAATATAAACAAATTTTACTGTATATTTATTATTCTGTGTTAAGCATATTTTGATAATAATCTGTATTCATTTCATTCTATAAATATATTCCAGATTAGTGGTATCAGAGCGGTCTTCTCCTTGTCGTTCTTAATACATGTCCCCAACGAGTTCAGGGTACAAAGAATTAGGTCTTCAGATTGTTTCTTTTGAGGACAAAATCTCTTGCATGCCCAAATGACCATGGCAGAAGAAAATAATTACAATGGGACAAGAGATCCCTTAAAAATGTTGCTCGAGGAATCCCTCATGCAACATAGGAATGATATGATGGACAGTTTTGCGCAAATCCTTTGGCGGCTACCAACATGCGATGCATCTTCCTCAAATGGAGGCGCTGCCCCCTTCAAGGTACAAATAAACTTTGATATTCCTATATTTGAAGGTCAGATAGACGCAGATGTGGTAGAAAAATGGTTGAATCTACTAGAAGGGTATTTCTCTTTCCATAATTTCTCAAATAGAGAAAAAATTACTTTTGCGCTCCTCAAAGTTGTCCCCCATGTCAAAGATTGGTGCGAAACTTTCTGTGAGAAAAAGGAAATAGAGGAACCCTCATTATTTATAGTCGTAGTCACCTGGGAGTCCTTTAGGGATGATATTAAGGAGAAATAGTACCGTTTTGGAAGTTATGATGACCTATACACAAAATGGACGATGTTGCAGTAGGAAAAAGACCAAGCGGTGCCCGAGTTCACAAATATCTTCCATACCTTGCACACGAAGGTGGGTATATAATATTTTGAGCGACATCTAGTGATCAAGTATCGCGACGGTCTACGTATATACATTCAGGATGAAATTGAGTTTCTGGAAATCTCATCCTTGGGTGCGACCTACTGATATGCTGTCAAAATCGAGCAGAAGCTCAAACAAAAGACACAAAAATTTGGTCATGGGAACCCCTCAAAGAAAAATCCAAGAAAGGGCGTCCCCAACCCACAGAACAAAGGACCGAGAAAAGATGAATAGACTTAGGAAAACAAGTCCAGGCCACAAGAAAAGAAGGAAACTGGAAAGACAAAGAAAGATACCAGAAAATGGTGCAACTTCCATAGGAGCCCCTGGCATAACACTGTTGATTTCCGCTCGAATCAGTCGATAGTGGCTGAGGTGAAAGCCTCTGAATTAGATGTGGGTTTTGAATCTAAGTTAGAACCAGAAAGGGGGAGATGGATCATTGATGCAAAACCCAATGCTAACATTTCTACCACCAAGCTCCAACCCGGTGAACCAGACTAGCCAGAGGAAGAAAAGTGCCTTTTTCATTCCCAGATGTGGGTGAAGGGTACCCCGCTGCACTTCATCGTTTATAGCGGTAGCCAGAAGAACCTCTTATCAACATAGGTTTTCAAGTGACTCGCCCTGCCGAAAACACCGCACCCGCAACCCTACACCATCAAATGGCTCCGCCAAGGAAGTGACATTCACGTCAGCCAACAATTTCTCCTGTCATACAACATCAATCCCTTCAAAGATGAGGTATTGTGTGATGTTTCCCCTCTCACAGTTTGTAATGTTATTTTGGGCCAACCATATTTATGGAAATGTCATGTTGTATATGAGTCTAGGCCTTGTAGTGTTATTATTACTTTGAACAAGAAATTGTACAGGATACCCGAGGCAGTCCCACCCAGTGCTATTTCCTTGATCTCTGCCAAGAAATGCATAAAGGTCATCTCTCAGACAGGGAAGTTTGTCTTCTTCATGATTCTCTCTCAGAATGAGAGAAATATCACAATGACATCCAGGGTCTTCACGACCGACCTCTCTACACATCAGAACCAAGTGGATAAGGTTATGGAATAATACGCAGATATCTTCTCCTCACCTACCGGGGTACCTCTACACTATTAGGTCAAGCACCCCATCGATCTGACTCCAACGCACCGCTTCCCAATGGGCTAGTCTATTGTTACTATCTATTAGATAATGAGGAGATACAACAACAGATCCAAGAACTTCTCCAAAAGGGGAACATCCATCCCAACTCATCACCTTGCGAGATCCCAATCATGATGGTACAAAAGAAAGATGGAACCTGGCGACTCTACATTGATTACCAAGCTCTGAATAAAATCACATTCAGAAACCGATACTCGATTCCCTAAATAGACAACCTCCTTGATCAGCTCACGGGGGCCAAATACTTCAGTAAGATTTATATGAAGTCTATCTACCACCAGGTCCCGATAGAATAGACAGATGTATGGAAGACCACCTTCAAGTCAAAGGAATTTCTTTTTGAATTGTTGGTCATGCCTTTTGGTATGAAAAATGATCTAGCCACTTTCATGAGGATGATGGACGATATCCTATGACCATTCACCAATAATTTTTTAGTGGTGTATCTGGATGACATCCTTATTTACAACAAGACTTGGGAAGAACACTTGCACCATATTCAACAGGTTATGCACACCCTGCAACAACAAGAACTCTATGCCAACTTGGAAAAGTTCTCCTTGGGCATGGACAAGGTTCATTACCTGGGCTACATTATTGATCAACATGGCATACATGTGGATCTATCCAAAATCTAGGTCATCCGTGATTGGCGATCCCCAACCACACTCATTGATATTCGAAGCTTCTTGGGCCTTGATGTATTGCATGGATCCTCAACCAAGTAACTAGGGGTTGTGGTAAGAAGAAATTTGTGTGGGGTCGGTCCCAACAACAAGAATTCAATGATTTGAAGCCGTGCTTGTGATCATCCTGAGTACTTTCACTACCGGACCTGCAACAACCCTTTAAGATCCAGAAAAATGTTTGAGAGTATGTTGTGGGCACCGTTCTCACTCAACATGACCATGCCATGGCCTATCATAGTGAGACACTATCAAATGTTGTCAGTTAGTACCCTAATTATGAAAAATAAATGTACTCCATTGTGAAATCCTACCGCCAATGGAGACATTACATTCTTTGGAAGGAGACAATCATCCACACTGATCATAAGCCACTGCAGTTCATGCAAACACAAGGAAAATTCCAGAATGACTGCCATCATAAGTGGTCCACGTACTTGCAACAATTCCACCTAAACATCAATTATAAAATGGGAAGCACCAATCGCATCGCTAATTTCCTCAACAGACCGCTAGTCACGGCACTCACCATGGTGCTAGACTCTTGCCTCCATGAGACCTCTAGATGGCCCCAACTCTATGAAACAGACCTGGACTTGGCCACCACCTACCAAATGTTGGGGGAAAACACACTTGTCACTAATTTCCATATTCAGGATGGGCTGTTGTGCCTTCTGGGCCATATATGCATTCCATCAAGAAAGCAAGCGAAGCTGATCTGGGAATCCCACTACAGTCGGGTGGCAAGACACTTCAGCGTCGAAAAGATAGTGGCAATTGATCCAGATTATTTTCGACACGAAATGAGAGAAGACATATAATAAATAAATGTACAAAGATATCTTAGATATCAAACAATATAGAATAAATGTACCATATATGAAAACATAAACACAGAGATACAATAATACACAATTTCTATTAATGTGCGAAATGTATAGAACTGTAAAAATACAGAGTGAAAGACTTGCTAGAATGATGACAACTTATCTCTGAGAAGAATGTGACAACTACTCGCATTCACAAGAATATGATTTTAAAATGAGGCTCCAAAGGCATTTTTATCATAAATAAAATTCCAAACCCTAACCCTGGAAGATGAAAATCCAACAGTATTGTGGACCTCGTTTTGGGTAGTTTGGTGTATCTAATTCTCGGGGGCGTAACTTTGGCATACGATCTTTGTTTGGGGAACACGATATCTCATTGGAAAGGTACCGTCGAGGAGATTAATTTAGGGGGATAAATAAAATCCCTTGGCTACAATTGAGAAGCACGATCCCAAAAGACCTTCATTTAGGCCCTCAAAATGGCCCTAGAAGTTAAAAACTGCTAAAAATAGTACATTACCAAAATTGCCAGAAAACTGTTTTGAGCCAGTTGGAAAAGGTGGGTGGCCACCCATATCCACCTAGATCAATCCTCCCTCATTAGGAAGAAATGGTATCCATTTCTTTGAGTGCCCTGGGGAAAGGGAAAAGTGTTTACTGAATCTGCATCTTGATGAGTTTCTTTCCTAGTTGGAGAAGTTGTGTTGCTTAGATTGTTGAACGTTGTCACGAACATGTGGCTGGAAGGGTTGGAACTTTTTAATCAATCTGGATATATGATATGCTTGTGTGAATAAGGAATATTTACACTTTGCTGCAATCTTTTCGGCCTTCTTCTGTTGGATAGAAGGTGCTTAGGCCGAGGCTGTAGTGGTTGCAATATCCTTCTGTTCACCTTTTGAACATATTGTGAAGAAGCTAAATTTTGTAGTATGAGATACTAACTTGTGGCACTATTCAGGTGGAACAGTAGTCGAAAATACCTCTGGTATTCTGTAGACATGACCCCCTAGAGAAACAATGACACTGCGGGGTTGAGACTCATAAAAAACATGGTGCTTCCACATATATGGTTGGCCCAGGAGAACATCACAGACATCCAGTGGGGAAACATCACATAATACCTCATCCTTGAAGGGATAGATTCCGTATGACAATTGACACTATTGGCTGACACGAAGATCTTGTCCCCGGCTAAGCCACCCGATGTTGTATGGTTGTGGGTGTGGTGTTGTCAACAATCCCAATTGTTTGATGACCTCTGCTGAAATGAGGTTCTTCTGGCTTCCGCTATCAAGAATAAAATGTAGTGGAGTCCCCTTCACCCACATATTTGAATGAAAAATGTGCTCCCCCTTTTCAGGATCTGTTGGTTCTTCTGGTTGAATTGCCACAGTCACGACAATAGAAGTGGGGTTTGTGTCGATGATCTATCTTTTACCAGTATTTTCAGAATCAGATTCAGAATCAGGGTTCGAATCCTTGTCTTTGATATTGACCACCAATGACTGTTTTGAGTGAAATTCCTCGGTGTCATGTTAGGGGATTTTGTGGAAATCACATCATTTTCCAGTGTCCTTTGTCTTCTTGTGACCCTTCTTTTTCTGTGTCTTGGACTGGTTTTCAGGAGACTATTTGCTAGGGTTTTCTTTATCATACTTTGGTTGTTTCATATTTGTAGACCCAAAATCCTGTTTGTTCTGGTGGTTAAATTTCTACTCAAATTTAACAACATATTGATAAGCATGACCGAGTGATGAGATGTCCAGAAAATCCATTTCAGTTTGGATGTATCTGTGTAGAGCCCCACGGTATTTTAGAACCAAATATCGTTCAAAGTATTTGATACCCAACTTGGTGCACAAGGTATGGAGGGTATTGGTGTAATCCAAAACTGCTAGGCCCCTCTCTTTCTGTAGTGTGGTCCATCTCATGTATTGGTCCTCATAGTTTCCAACATGGTAATACTGTTCCTTTACCACATCCACAAAAAATCCCAAGTGGGATCGACCCCATATATTCCAGACTCCTCGGTGGAAATTTGCTCCAAATAAGTTTCCCACCAATGTTTGACATGGGGGAGAGATTTAAAGAGTGCGAAGGTGATATTTTCCCTATTGAAAAAATTATGAACAAACAAATAACCTTCTAACAGATTTAACCATTTGTCTAGAGCATCTGCATCTATTTGACCTGCAAATATGGGAATATCAAAATTAACCTATACCTTCAAAGGAGAGGTTCTTCCAAAGTGGTTTTTTGATAAATATGTGCCTATTGCTATCGACAGGCATTGAAGGATGTGGGAAAAATTCTACATCATTTCATCCCTCTGTCATGTGAGATCTTGCTCAAGCAACAGATTGATAGAATCGTTTGCTCCATCGTTTTTATTTTCTTTCATCATGGAGGGTTTCTTGGGTGTGCGAGAGCGATTTTATTCAAGAGAGACAAGCTTGAGACCCAACTTTATATACTCAGATCTCGTTGGGGACATGCACTAAAAAAAATGATCAAGAGAAACTTTCTCTGATACCACTGAACTGGATTATTTTTGGCACGAAATAAGAGAGAAGATATAATAAAGAAATGTACAGAGATATCTCGGATATCAAATAATATATCATAAATGTATCAGATATGAAACCATAAACACATAGATACAATAATACACAATTTCTATTAATGTGCGAAATGTACAGAGTTGTAAAAATACAGAGTGAAAGACTCGCTAAAATGGTCGCATCTTATCTCTGAGAAGAGATGTGATGACTACTCACATTCACAAGAAGATGATTTTACAATGAGGCTCTAAAGGCCTTTTTATCATAGAGAAAATCCAAAACCCTAACCCCAGAAGATGAAAAGCCAACAATTTTGTGGACCTCGTTTTGGGTAGTTTGGTGTGTCAACTTCTTGGGGGCGTAACTTTGGCATACACTCTCCATATGGAGAAAAAATAACTCATTGGAAAGGTATTGTCGAGGAGATTCATTTAAGGGGATAAATTAGATCCTTCAACTATCATTGAGAAGCTCAATTCCCAAAAAACCTTCATTTAGGCCCTCAAAATGGCCCCAGAAGTTAAATACTGCTAAAAATAGTAAATTACCAAAATTGCCAGAAAACTATTTGGAGCCAGTTGGAAAAGCTGGGTGGCCACCGATATCCAGCTGGATAAGAAATGTTGTAGAAAAATTTCTACTTTCTGAAACTTCGACAGGAGGTCAGCAAGTATATTAGGTCCTGCACTGCCTGCGCAATTGCCAAACCAACCACTAGGAAATAGGGCGTGTACACCCCTCTACCTACTCCTAATAGGCCATGGGAATCCATCTCAATGGACTACATGTCGAGCCTTTCGTCCACCAAGCAGGGAAATTATTGTGTTTTTGTGGCTGTGGATCGCTTTTCTAACATGGCGATCCTGGTCACCTACAAGAAGAGCATCACAACAGAGGCCACTACCAAGGTATTTTTGAATGAGTCTGGGTACATTTTGGAATTCCACAAACCATTGTTTCAGATTGGGACACTCAATTTCTCAACACATTCTGGTTAAGCCTCTCATCACTGCTAGACACCAAACTCACTTAATCCATGACATTTCACCCCTAGACAGATGGCCAAACTGAGGTTGTAAATCGAATGATCGTGCATATAATACACATGTATAATTCCAATTACCCTCACACATGGGATGAGAGTTTCCCCTATGTTTAGAATAACTAAAACTGAGCCCTGCATAACTCAACTGACAACAGCCCGTTTCAGGTGGGGTTGGGATTCCAACCATTGGGTCCCATAGATGTTGCACTACCCCTTGTGGTCACCTCGTCTGAATCATCTCCTTCTCCAACTAAAGTTAAAAAATCCACCCGGTTCATTGAGTGGATCCAACACATCCACCAACAGGTTCAGGATATCCTATAGAAGTCCAATGACAAGTACAAGCAACTCCATGATCAACACTAGGTTCCACATAAGTTTAAGGTGGGTGAAAATTTTTGGTTGCACTTGCAGAAAGAGCACCTTACAAGACCCCATTGAAAGATTCTCCCACTCCGTTATGGGTCGTAAACCATCACCAAGTCTGTGGGTGATAATGCTTTCAACCTCAACATTCCTCCTTTCCTTGGCTTGCACCCAGTGTTCAATGTGGATATCTTTCGATCGTATTTCCCACCATTATTGGACTCCTCAGAGATAACAGAACAATTGAAACCAACAAAGATCAACCTCGACTGCATACAATAAGCATATAATGATCAAATTGTGGAAAAACATATCAAGGGCACTCGCCAACAAAGGATCCAGCTTTATCGAGTTGTCAAAGAAGGGCAACTCTTGCACCAAGGAAAGTGGCTCACTCGGGGCCAAATTCAATAGACATTTCCTCATCTGATGGGGGAACTCAACTCAATGGATACCATTGCTTCCTAAGGGGGGATAATTGATCCATATGGATTACGGTGGCCTCCCACTTATTCCAACTAGATCATTTTGCCAGTTTTCCATTTTGGCAGTTTTTCTCTAGTTTTCGGGTCCGTGATTTGTGGGGTCGTTTTGAGGCCCTAAACAACTTTTTTTAGGGCTCTCCACAGTCAACAAAAATTTTGATAGACAACAACAAAATTTGTAGTCCTCATATAGACCTTTCCAATGGGCTATCGTGCACCTAAAGATGAGATTGTATGCAAAAGTTATGACCCCGGGAAGTTGATGTACTAACTTACCCAAACGGGGCCCACATGACTTTTGGTGCTTCATGTCCTAGGGTTAGGTTTTTTGGATGTCTAAGATTTTTTACATTCCTATTTATTGTAAAAAAGCCTTCAGAGCCTCATTGTAATCATCTTCTTATGAATGAGCGTAGTTGTCACATCTCTTCTCAGAGATAAGCCACCACCATTCTAGCAAGCTTGTTTTGATTGCATTTTACAGTTTCCAACTTATTTCCTTATTGAATAGAAACTAGTTTTATCGTATATATGTTATTTTTTGTTAAGTATATTTTGATAATAATCTGTATTCATTTCGTTTTGCAAATATATTCCAGATCAGTGGTATGAGAGAGGTCTGTTCCTTGTCATTCTTAATGCATGTCCCCAACGAGGCCAGGGTACAAAGAATTGGGTCTCGATCTTGTTTCTCTTTAGGAAAAAAGATATTTCATGCCCAAATGACCTCTCATGGTAGAAGAAAATAAATATGATGAGATAGGATATCCCTTCAAAATCTTTCTCAAGTAATCCCTCACGCAACAGAGAAACGAGATGATGGATAGTTTTGTGCAAATCCTTCGACGACTACCAATAGGGGACACATCTTCCTAAAATGGAGGCGTCGCCCCCTTCAATGTACAAAAAAAATTCGATATTCCTATATTTTAAGGTCATATAGACGCAGATGCAGTAGACAAATGGTTGAATCTGCTAGAAGGGTATTTCTCCGTCCATAACTTCTTGAATAGAGAAAATATTACTTTTGCGCTCCTCAAAGCCGTCTCCCATGTCAAAGATTGGTGGGAAAATTTTTGTGAGAAAAATGAAACAAAGGAACCCTCATTATTTATAGTCACAGTCACCTGAGAGTCCTTCATTGATGCTATTAAGGAAAAACAATACCATGTTGGAAGTTATGATGACCTGTACAAAAAATGGACCACGCTGTGGCATGAAAGAGACCAAGAGATACCCGAGGTCAAAAATATCTTCCATACCTTGTTCACCAAGCCAGGTATGAAATATTATGAGTGACATTTGGTGCTCAAGTATCGCAACAGTTTTCATGGATACATCTAGGCCTAAATGGAGTTTCTAGACATCTCGTCCTTGGGCACGACCTACCGATATGCTTTCAAAATCGAGAAAAATCTCAAACAAGACGCGACAATTTGGGCCTGGGAACCCCTCACAGTAAAATACAGGAAAGGGAAACCCCAACCTGCAGAGAAAAGGGAAAATAAAATACAGACAACCTTAGGACAACCAGTCCAGGCCGCAAGCAAAGAAGGACACCAGAAAGACAAATAAAGATACCAGGAAGTGGTGCAAATTCCATAAAAGTCCCTGGCATAACAATTCTGATTCTCGCTCGAAGCAGTCATTGGTGGCTGAGGTGAAAGCCTCTAAATACGATACGAGTTCCAACTCCAAGTCAAAATGAAAAATGGGGACACAGATCATTGACGTAAAACTCATCGATACAGTTTCTACCACCAAGCTCCATCGCAGTGAACCAGATGAGCGAGAGGAAGGTGAGCACCTTTTTCATTCATAGATGTGGATGAAGGGTACCCCATTGCACTTCATCGTTGATAGAGGTAGCCAGAATAACCTCATCTCAATAGAGGTTTTCAAGCAACTTGCCCTACCAAAAATGATGCACCCATAGCCCTACACCATCGGATGGCTCTGCCAAGGAAGTGACATCTGCGTCAACCAACTATGTCGCCTGTCATACAATATCGATCCCTTCAAAGATGAGGTATTGTGTGATGTTTCCCCTCTCAAGTTTTTCATGTTATTTTGGGTCAACCATATTTATGGAAATGTCATGTTGTATATGAGTCTAGGACTCACAGTGTTATTATTACTTTGAACAAGAAAATGTGTAGGATACCTGAGGCAGTCCCACCTAGTGCTATTTCCTTGATCTCTACCAAGAAATGAAGAAAGGTCATATCTTAGAGAGGGAATTTTGTCTTCTTTGTGATTCAATCTTAGAATGAGTGAAATATCATAGCCACACCCATGGACTTTGTGACCGGCCTCTCCAGAAAGCAAAAAAAAATGGATAAGGTCGTGGAAGAATACTAAGATATCTTCTCCTCACTTATCGGGGTACCTCTACACTGTTAGGTCAAACACCCCATCGATCTAACGCCCAACGCACCGTTGCCCAATGGGCTAGTCTACCGCCTCTCTCTGTTAGAGAATGAGTAGATCAAGTGACAGATCTAAGAAATTCTCCAAAAGGCGCACATATGTCCCATATCATCACCTTGCGGGAGCCCAATCGTGATGGTACAAAATAAATATGGAGCATGGTGACTCTGCATTGATTACCAGGCTCTGAATAAAATCATAGTTAGAAACCGGTACTCGATTCCTTGAATCAACAACATCCTTGATCATCTCACCGGGGCAAATAATTTAGTAAGATTGATTTGAAGTCTGGCTACCACCAGGTCCCGATAGAATAGATAGATGTATGGAAGAGCGCCTTCAAGTCAAAGGAATGTATTTTTGAATGGTTGGTCATGCCCTTTGGTTTGAAAAATCCTCCAACCACTTTCATGAGAATGATGGATGATATCCTACGACCATTCACCAATACATTTTTAGTGGTGTATCTAGATGACATCCTCATTGACAACAAGACTTGGGTAGAACACTTGCAACATATTCAACAGGTTCTACACACCCTACGACAACACCATATCTATGATAACTTGGAAAAATGCTTCTTCAACATGGACAAGGTTCATTACCTGGGATACATCGTTGATCAACATGGCGTACATGTGGATCCAACCAAAATCAAAGTCATCTGTGACTAGCCATCCCCAACCACAGTTACTAAGCTTTGGAGCTTCTTGAGCCTTGCCAATTTCTACCACAGGTTTGTGTTGGGATTATCCCATATTGCATGGGCCCTCAACCAAGTAACCAGGGGTGGTGGTAAGGACAAATTTGTCTGGGGTTGGTCCCAACAAAAAGCGTTTGACAATTTGAAGCAACACTTGTGCTCAACCCAAGTACTTTCACTACCGAACCTGCAAAAACCCTTTGATATCGAGATAGATGCTTTATACTATGCTATGGGCCTATCGTAGTGAGACACTATTAGATGTTTTCCGTAAGTACCCTACTTATGACAAAGAAATGTACTCCATTGTGAAAGCCTGCCGCCAGTGGAGACATTACATTCTTGGGAAGGAGACAGTCATCCACACTGATCATAAGCCATTGTAGTTCATGTAGACACAAGGAAAATTGTAGAATGACCACTATCAAATGTGGTCCATGTACTTGCAACATTTCCACCTCAACATCAAGTATAAAATAGGAAGCACCAATTGTGTCTTTGATTGCCTCAGCAGACCACCAGTCACAACACTCACCACAGTGCTAGACTCTTGCAGCCATGAGACCTCTGGATGCCCCCAACTCTATGAAACATACTCGTACTTTACCACCACCTACCAAATGTTGGGCGCAAACGCAGTTTTCTCTAATTTCCATCTTCAAAATGGGATCCTATGTTGTTTGGACCATATCTACGTTCCATCAAGCAAGCGAGCAAAGCTTATTTGAGAATCCCACTATAGTCGGGTGGCATGACACATCGATGTAAAAAAGATAGTGGCAATGATGCATAAACATTTCTACTAGTTGAAGCTTCGATAGGAGGTCAACAAGTATATTAGGTCCTGCACTGCCTACGTGATTGCCAAACCGACCACTAAGAAACAGGGCCTGTACACCCCTCTGCCTATTCCTGACAGACCATGGGAATCCATCTCAATGGACTACATTTTCGGCCCCCCGTCAACCAAGCGGGGTAATGACTTTGATTTTGTGGTTGTGGATCACTTTTCTAAGATGGAAATCCTGGCCGCCTGCAAGAAGAGCATCACAATAGAGGCCATTGCCAAGATCTTCTTCGAATGAGTCTAGGTACATTTTGGAATCCCAAAAACCATTGTCTCAGATTAGGATAGTTGATTTCTCAACAGATGATGGTCAAGCCTCTCGTCACTACTGGACACCAAGATCACCAAATCCATGACCTTCCACCCCCAAATAGATGGCCAAACTGAGGTCATAAATCGAATGATAGTGCATATCCTGCACATGTATAATTCCAATCACCCTCGCACATAGGATGATAGTCTCCCCTATGTTCAACATAGCTACAACTGAGCCCTGCATAGATCAACCGACCACAACCCCTTTCAGGTGGGGTTGGGATTGTAACCATTGGGTCCCATAGATGTTGCACTACCCCTTGCGATCACCTTGAACAAATCATCTTTTTCTCCAACTAAATTTGACAAAGCCACCCAATTCATTGAGAGGATCCAACACATCCACCAACAGGTTCAGGATATCAAATACTATCAGATGTTGTCCGTAAGTACCGTACTTACGACAAATAAATGTACTCCATTATGCAAGCCTGCTACCAGTGGATACATTACATTCTTGGGAAGGAGACAGTCATCCACATTGATCATAAGCCATTGCAGTTCATGAAGACACAAGGAAAATTTCATAATGAACACCATCAAAAGTGGTCCACGTACTTGCAACAATTCCACCTCAACATCAAGTATAAAATGTGAATCACGAACCACGTCACTGATTGCCTCAGCAGACTGCCAGTCGCAACACTTACCATGGTGCTAGAATCTTGCAGCCATGAGACCTCTGGATGGCCCGAACTCTATGAAACAAACCCATACTTTACCACCACCTACCAAATGTTGGGCACAAACACATTTTTTGCTAATTTCCATCTTCAAGATGGGATGTTGTGTCGTCTGGGCCATATCTGTGTTCCATCAAGCGAGTGAGCGAAGATTATTTGAGAATACCACTAAAGTTGGGTGGCATGACACTTCGGCGTTGAAAAGATAGTGGTAATGCTGCAGAAACATTTCTACTGGTAAAAACTTTGACAGGTGGTCAACAAGTATATCAGGTCCTGCACTGCCTACATGATTTCCAAACTGACCACTAAACAATAGGGCCTGTATACCCCTTTTCCTATTCCTGACAGGCCAGGGGAATCCATAGCAGTGGACTACATTTCCACCCCCCCCGTCAACCAAGTGGGTAATGACTGTGTTTTTTTGGTTATGGATCGCTTTTCTAAGATGGTGATCCTGGCTACCCACAAGAAGAGAATCACAATAGAGGCAACTGCCAAGCTCTTCTTTGAACGAGTCTAGGTATTTTTTGGAATCCCAAAAACCATTGTCTCAGATCAGGACAGCCAATTTCTCAGGACATTCTGGTCAAGCTTCTCATCACTGCTGGACACCAAGCTCACCAAATCCACGACCTTCCACCCCCAAACAGATGGCCAAACTGAGTTCATAAATTGAATGATAGTGCATATCCTGCGCATGTATAATTTCAATCACCCTCGCACATGGGATGAGAGTCTCCCCTATTTTGAACATATCTACAACTGAGCCCTGCATATCTCAACCGATCACAACCCCTTTCAAGTGGGGTTGGTGTTGCAACCATTGGGTCCCATAGATGTTGCACTACCCCTTGCGATCACCTCGACCAACTCATCTCCTGCTGCAACTGAAGTTGACAAAGCCACCCAGTTCATTGAGAGGATCCAACACATTCTCCATCAGGTTCAGGATATCCTACAAAAGTCCAATGACATGTATAAGAAGTGCCATGATCAAGACCGGGTGCCACATAAGTTTCAGGTGGGAGACAAAGTTTGGTTTCAGTTTCCGAAAGAGCGCCTTACATGACCCCATCATAAGCTCATTAAACATCGTTATGGCTATGGGTGATACGTCTTTCGAGCTCAACATTCCTCCTTTCCTTGGCTTGCACCTAGTGTTCAACGTAAATATCCTTCGACCGTATTTCCCACCATTATTGGACACCTCAAAGATAACAAAACAACTGACGCCAAAAAATCTCAACCCTGAATACATACAACGGGAATCCAGTGATCATATTGTGGACAAACAGATCAAGGGCACTCATTAGCAAAGGATCTAGCTTTATCGAGTTGTCAAAGCAGGGCAACTCCTACACCAAGGAAAGTGGCTCACTCGGGGCCAAATTCAGCTGAAAATTCCTCATCTGATGGGGGAACTCAACGCAATGGATACCATTGCTTCCTAAGGGGGGAGTATTGATCCATATGGATTCGATGGCCTCCCACCTATTCCAACTATCTCATTTTGGCAGTTTTCTAGTTTGGCAGTTTTTTCTCTAGTTTTCGGGTCCCTAACTTACGGGGGTGTTTTGAGGCTCTAAACAACATTTTTTAGGGCTCGCCATAGTCAAAATTACCTTTTATATATTGCAACAATTTTTTTAGTCCTCGGATATAACTTTCCAATGGGCTATCGTGCACCTAAAATATAGTTCGTATGCAAAAGTTATGACCCTGGGAAGTTGATGTACTAACTTACCCAAACGAGGCCCACATGAATTTTGGCGCTTCATCTCCTAGGGTTATGTTTTTTGGATGTCTAGGGTTTTCAACGTTCTTTTTTAATGTAAAAATGTCTTTAGAGACTCATTGTAATCATCTTCTTGATAATGAGCGCAACTATCACATATCTTCTCAGAGATAAGATGCCACCATTCTAGCAAGCTTGTTTCCGTTGCATTTTACAGTTTCATCTTATTTCCTTATTGAATAGAAACCAATTTTACTATATATTTGTTATTCCGTGTTAACCATATTTTGATAATAATTTGTATTCATTTCATTCTGCAAATATATTATGGATCATGGAATAATCATGAACACCATGGGAAGGAGGGAGTCCCTGGGGAGTGGAAAAAACAACTTGATGTTTGGAGAGGATGGATTGGAGGCCCTGTGGAATAGAGGGTGTCTTAGTGGCTTGAATGGCATGGAGTTGTGAAATAATTCCAGAATGACCCTTTTTGAGAATCTTTTCCATGCGATGGGAATTGATGATCTCCGGGGAATCGACAATGATGCCTTGGAACTTATGTTGTTGGCCCTCTTGGTGGAATTGCATGGTTAATTCATTAAAATCCATGAGAATGGGACCCAAAGTCCTTATCCATTCTGCACCCAACACAATGTCACAATTGCCCATGTCGATAGAAAAATTATGAGATTTCATGTGGTACTGACCAATTTGGAGACGCACATTTTCACAACGCCCTCCACATTTCATGGACCCGCCATTAGAAATCACGATTTGAAAATTATTGATGACACAGATATAACAATTAGTTTCTTGGGAAATGTGGTGATGAATAAAACTATGGGTGCTTCCACTATCAACATGAATGATGACCTTCTGATGCTTAATGTAACCAATCAACTTGAGTTTTTGGGGAGCAGAGAAGCCAGTGAGATCATTCAGGGAAATGATCGAATTGACTTCAAGAGGGTCAGATGGAGGGGTCATGTCAGTGGGTTCAGTTGACACGGCCACAAGGGGAGCCTCAACATCGTCTTCCAAAACATCCTCCGAGATGACCCTAAAACGATTTTGTTCCTTACACTTGTTCCCTAGAAAATATTTGTCATCACAATTAAAACAAAGGCCTTTGAGTTGGCGTTCAACCATTTCTTCCCTAGTCAATTTTTGGATCTTTAGTAGAGTAGAAGGAGGAGTGAGAGTGACTAGTTTAGTGCGAGGAATAAAGGAGGGTTTTTGGGTTTGAGAAGAGACAACATGTTGTGCTTCCTTATCTCTTTTAGTAGCTTCCACCAAAATCTGAGGCCAAGCCATGAGGACATGGGAACAAGTCTCATCCTTGAGGCCATTGATAAAACATTCTCGGAAAAAAGCATCAGACATTCCCTCTATACGGAAATCCAATCGCTCAAAAATGGCTATAAAGTCTTCCACTGTGCCATATTGTTTCAACTTTTTCAAATGGCCTAAATGGTTGGTGTCAGTGTCAAATCATTCATCAATCTCTACCACAAATTGTGTCCAAGCCACATACCCTTGGTGGGCATTTTTTCTCCATTGTCACCATTGCCAACGTTCTTGATCTAGATGGAGAATACCATACTAGAGTTTGGCCAACTCATCTGTAATTCCATACAAAGAGAGATAATGTTCAATTTGATTTACTCAGCCAGTGGGATTTGATCCATTAGATTTGGTCACATCCACATGTGGAAGGCATAGATCACGCTGAAAGTGATGGGGCTGAAAATTCTAGGAATGAGAGGAAGTTTCACCTTTGGATTGCAAAGGTGGGTTAGAGGAGAAAATATATGTAAGAGTATGCAACTTGGCGTAGATAATTGTATTGAAGTATTCAAGTTGGGTAGCGAGGTCCTGTTTGATGTCCTCCATTTTGGTGTCGATGGAGGAATGCATGTTTTTATTGATGGTGCAATGTTGGCACTGAGATGTCTCACTTCTTGTTGGGTCTCTGTGAAATTAGAGTACAAGGAATTGAAGCGAGCTTCCAAGTCTTGGCTACAGGTGTGGGAAATAATGAAGAGGGAAAATGACAAGGGACGGGTGGGACCACACATAAAATGGGTTATGGATGAAGTGTATCAAAATGATTAGGGAGACGAGGGAAAACCAATGGGGTAAGGCCCAAATAAGGGTGTTGGAAGGGGGTCAGGTCCATGAGTAAAATATTTGCTGAAAAATGATAGGTATGATTGCGATAAGGGCGAAGAGAGGAGTCCATCGAGATAGGTCTCAAATAATGGTGTTTGTTCTATTTTTGTTTCCGTCCCAAGGGTTAGGGTATTCAAGTGTTCTAAAAACAATGGTTTTCCCTATGCTATAGCTCTCTAATATATGTGTGGGGTCCAACAATAGTACTCGACCCAATATATCAACTCACCAACTAGGCAGGCTAGACCGTTCCCTTAGTCGTACAACCAGACTACCCAGGTACTAGAGAGTATCTTCCTGAGTGTTGTTATTGATGGAACTATAGTAGTCAGGAGGTCGATCGATTTATCTATGGAGGGCTTCAGAATATCTAGTTCGATCCATATATAGGTGTTTTCTGATGCGCTACTAGTCGAAGGGGTACAAACATGGGTTACAAGGGTGGCCAATAGATGTGCGCTTAAGTACCACTTGTATTTCCTACTTTTATGAATCTTCGACCATGGATTTACGCGTGTAATGACATATATCTATAACTTTAATACGTCGGAATACATCCCTACCCTAAAAAAAAAATTAACCCACAATTTTCTGCCAAGGAAGGTGCTCTTATACCACTTGTAGTATTTGAGATATAAAATAATATGTAGAACAAAAAAAAATATCTATAAATGGAAGAGAGACAATGATATAACCAGAACAATACCACAATAATACCAGAATAATACCAGAATAACACCAGAAAGAGCACTTTGATTACTGAGAGAAACTTTCACTTGCCTCTTCGAGGGGGAAACCCCCAGGAGAGCAGAGCTCTATTACAATAATATCCAAGAAAAAATATCATACCCCCTACTCCTATTTATACTAAATATGTCTATCCAAAAGAACAATCTAGAGGAAGATCCTTCTAGAAGCAAAATATTCTATTAGGTCTTCTTACATTTGACTTATTCTTCCTTATTTCTAGGCATTATTAATATTGGCCTTTATTACATGGAAACATATTATTCTACCTATGTGAGGGGTTAGGTCCCTAACAAAATGCTTGGAACCAAGAATGGGGGTTGTAGTGTTTTTGTTCTCCATACCATTTCCTGGGACATATGATAAAATGTGATTGAGGTAGTTCCAACATCCAATCCTCTTAACATACATAAGAGTAGTAGTGTTGGCATCATACGTCCATGGCTCATAACCAGTCATACTCATGAAGTCTGAAAGAAAGGGTATATCAAAATGTCTTTGAAGCCTATGTCCATAGTCAAAGATAAGATCAAAATAAGATATTGGAGGTTTATTGCATGGTGCATGGACTAGGCAATGATCTTTCCTACTACTAATGAGATTGTAGGCATTGTGATTTGGGTTTCCATATTATCACCTTGATATGAGGTAACGATGTTGGAAATTGTTTTGGTAGTTTTTGCGTCTGGTTTTTAGCATTTTTAGCACATGGTTTTTTCTTTGGGAGGATTTGTGTCTTAGCCTATGGTTTTCTAATTATGGTTAAGGAATTAGGGTTGTATTCCAATCTCGGTCAATGGATTAGGGGTTTTGGATGTTGTGGAATCCTATATATATACTGTATTGTAAATAATGAAGTTGGAGGATTATGAATAAGAATGAGAGGTGCAACTCTAAAAAAGTTGTTGGTTTTCTTGGTTTGGGTTTCTAGGGTAAATCTCAGTGTATATGTGTGATTTCAATTGTGTTCTTTTTTGTTTTAAGAATCTATGTGTGCATTGCATTACTATAAAAGGTTTAAAAAACTTACATTTGGTAT
>SNQJ01S0010100.1:32306-57676 GCA_010110895.2 Picea sitchensis | reverse complement strand
GTGTGCTTTCTGTAGCCACGAAACTCTATATGGGCTTGGATGATTAGTCGTCTCCAGCTCCAGCTTTTCGACCATCTCTATAGATACGAGATTATCCATGCTACCACTGTCTACAATGACCTTGCATACCCTGTCCCTGGTCTTGCAAGCAGTCCTAAAAAGTCTGGTCCTTTGGACTGAACTTTCCACCTCTTTCTCGGGTGTCAAAAGGACTTTTCACATCATCAGTGATCTTCTGCCTTCAGTGTCTTCTGCTTCAACATTCCGCCTCTGTGCTTCGGCGATGTGAGCTTCTCCAATGTCCTTCTTTTTATTTGGACACTCGTAAGACTTGTGTCCATTCTTCCCGCATGTGAAGCATGTGATTACTCCACCTCTTCCTCTTCCTCTGCCTCTAGTACGAGGAAAAGTGTTATTATCAGCATAATTTCCTCTCTGCTCAGTATGTTGTCCTCTTTGTTCAGCATATGGCCCTCGCTGTGAGGTTCCACCTCTCTCAGTTTGTTTGCATTTAGGATCAGACCCAAACTTCCAATCCTCCTTGGGCTTCTGGAATTTATCCTAAGAAACTGATTTGCCTCTGGGATGACTTCTGCCTCGGCTCCTCTGACTCTATTTTCGACTCAGCTTCTCTTCTACTTTCAAAGCCATCTGATAAGAATCTTCCACTGTTCGGATGGTTACCATGCTCATCTCATCCTAGATATCATATATCAGTCCATTCATGTATCTGGCTACCTTATCATCATCGCTTTCCCGATGACCTACCCTGATGTTCAGCTTATAGAATTCCTCAGTGTATTCTTTAACTGTCATCAGCTTCTGTCCAAGGTTCTGCATCCTCCTGAATAGAGTAATTTGATAATCCCTGGGGATGAATTTCACCTTCATCTTCGTGATCATTCTATCCCAGCTCTTGATCTTCTGATTTCCCTTCTAGCATCTGTCAGTTTGTAATTCATCCCACCACAATGTTGCATGTCCCTTTAATCTCGTGACAGCATGCTTGACTTTCTTGTCCTCTTCGACATCTTCATAGTCGAAGTATGTGTCTAGAGCTATAATCCAATCTAGAAGCTCCTCTGCATCCAGGTTTCCCTCGTAAACTGGAATGTCCATCTTTTCTCTTGCACCCATCCTGGAAATAGCTTTTATCAAATGTTCATTGGATGCATCTTCGGCTGCAACTTCTTCTTCATGTTCAGCCTCAACTTCACTTTCGGAATCACTCAGATCCCCATCATTGGTTGTGCGTCGTTGTGTTGTCTCCATGTCTTCGAGTCTAGCTCGTAGATCACGCATTTGTCTCTCCATAACTAGATCTGTTACCTTCCTACCTCTTCTTCTCGGCATTCCCTTATCCTCTGGATCGGGTGACTATCTATATCTCCTGGGCGGCATCGTGAATTCTCTTTTTCTCTGCTACAGAAAGCAAAGAACCTTTCTGTGCTCTGATACCAAACTGATGCAGCACGGACTCGCAAGCACATCCGCTCACAGGATCTTTCCTTCTTCCTCGGCCCGAAGAACTCCAAGTCTCTTCTATTTCCCTGTCGGGAAATCTGCACCCACAGACCTTTTCATGCGATCCCCTCTCTACACTCGGAGGATCGAACTTCGCGACTTCGCGAGGTCAGTGGTCGAGCATTGAACCCTCGAGTCCCCGAGACCCGACGACAGTCAACGTTGACCTTCCCTTCTATTTCGAAACTTTCCTTATCGTAATTTCGCTACTCGCGATATCAAACAACTCACTTTACCGGCTCTCGATGCCTGATACGCCGAAACTCTGACACACGTGCGAGTTGACTATTCAACGGTCCTTCACTCCATCGACATTTCCAAGTTCGCAAGATCGCGAATCCTAATGCATATGTATCGGGACTTCTCGCTGTGAAACCTCGATAAGGTGTGCCACCTGTCCACCTCTCTGACCCTTGTGGCCCCACACTATATTTTAGCCATCGGGATATCGCGTTTCATGATTTCATGATTCTCGTTGCCCAACCTTCGACTCTTCCCCTCACGAAATCCTGATAGGCGGTTCCGCGAGTGATCCAACGGCCCTAACTGGCTTGGATCAATGGCTCTATCCCTCCTGAGCTTTTAACCTCTCGGGAATACCTGCAGTATCTCCCCTGAACCTCCTTAAGATCTGACGACTCATGGGATATCGTGAATCCTCCTCGGAGAATTTCAACCGTCTATCCGTCTTTGGCGAATTCTACGAGATGAACCCCATTTCCTTCGTGACGGCTAGTTCACCTGCACGCAAACTTACGACGCTGGCTTGAACACTCCATGGCACAAATTCCCTGTGCTTCTCTTTGATGATTTCTTGAAGGTCCTATACCTCCTGAGATTTTCCCAACTCTGAATCTTTCAGAGAACCTTGCATGCACTCCTTGCGGCAGACATTCAACAACTTCCAAGTGTTGAATCCTTTCGACTCTGCACACACCTGCAGCAACAGTCCTTCATCTCTTTTTTCAGGTTCGCAAACTTGAAATTTTGCTTAGCATGTGCACCCCTTGCATGGATCTTGTGCCTATCTGCACTTTTGAATGAACGAGAACACAAGCTACCTATCTGAACCCTCTGTCAACACTCTCCTTGTGGACGATTCGACTCCACTCCTTGCAGGAACTCTCGGTTCAAATAAAGAAACAATTGGAACCCATTCCTTCTTCCTTTCAGACTTCAAACTCAAACATAAAATCATATACACAGCACATAAAGAAAATGTATAACAGGAATCAAACATTCATGAGCATATCATGCAGCATCAATACACAGAGAACAACACAAAACCATGAATTTGAATCAACTTCTTTCTATTAATCCAAATATCTTTACATGGGTGTTCTTACACAACTCTCTGCATGCTCTTGCTCAAATGCTTCTAACTAATGATACAATACACAATGAGGGTGTCTATATCCAGTTTCCCTCTTGCGCTCTAAAACTGTCAAATCTAGAATTAAATTTCTATCTACTTGCATTAACTACTATAAATTCCTTCTACCTACTAAGGATGAGAGCTAAAGGCTCAAGGTTCGTTTACATTATACAAGTGTGCTTCATCTTAATGACTCATTTAAGATCGCGCAACAATTTCCAAGGTGATTTCAAAATTTGTGCTGACTCGTCCAGCTGTCTCTTGCCTTCCGCGCTGGCTCGCTTGATGTTGGTGATGCTCCTGCATCATTTCTCTACCATTTCTAGCTAATTATTTGTGTTTTTCCTACTATTTTATATCTGGAATAATAGACATTTCTTATTGCATTTTCTATATTCTCAGTGCATTGATGTGTGGTGCAACTTGTAAAGTGGTTTACTAAATAATGGAAGTCCATTTTGGGGACAATTTTGTACATGTGAATCTCTTTTTCACTCGGAAAACAAGGGCCTTGCTCATTTTTCTAACCACTAGAAACAACACTTGGATTAGGGACCTCTAATCTTTGTGAGGATATATCTCCCCATTGCACTACAATAATTTACTATAATAAGATCTAGGTATAGTTTATTAAGCATATTATAGCATTGGGTTCCTTGAGAACTTCCCTCCACCCTTGGAAGCACTAGTATCTCTAGTTCCTTGGCTTTGTGCCCCACCGAGACTTCTCATATTTAACAGAAGTAGTTCAAAACTAGTTCCTTAGAGTGTTCCATCTCACCTAGATCTAATAATTCCACCTACTTGGCACTATTTCCCTACTTCAGTGGTGAACTTTATGTGGAAGTCTTGCTAAGAAAATAATTGTAGATATGGATTCTTAGATCCATGCCCCACCCAAACTATTCATACTCAATAAAATTAGTTTATATCTTGTTATATGGATTGTGTGCTCCAACCTAGGTCTACATTGAAACCTAATTTCATTCATTCCCTACTTTAGTTTTGCACTCTAAGTAGAAGTCATACTCCATGTAGGAAGCCTTTCCCAATGAAAGATGACTTATCCCTACTTTCGTTCCACACTCAAAGTAGAAGCCTTGCTACATGAAAGAAGAACGCCTTCCATGCTTCAATAGCTCCATATCTACAACACCTAGTTTCCATGTCTCAACTCCTACAACATACATCACCTACTTTTTTTAGACATTCTAGATAACAAACGCTCCTCGGCATGGCACAATATCACAACATGGTGTTTTTCCTCTCAGCTTTATAGATTTTTCATTGCACACCTTCCCCACTATAGTAGTTTGTCATCCATTCAACATGTTAGTTCATGTGTTCCATATTTACCTAGCATTAGCATTCATTGGATATCATATTCATCTTCAACAATGTTTCACATACCTTACAACAATTATCTCCTTCAACGCACCTTTTATGTTCCAACATTAGCTCTTGGTGATGACATCCTTATCAAATTCTTATTTTATAGTAGCATTATCTAGTTGACTCTCTACTTTCCCACAACACCTCCACACTACACTTTCATATTCTCATACGTCCATAACACTCATCCAACATCCTCTTCATCCATCGCATCCAATATATTTTTCTTCAATGGTTTCAATATTCTTAAACTAGGAGGCATTGGTGGTCTACATAATCTATTTTATGTCCCAATTCTGAATGTTGGCAATCTCCTCAACTCTCTTATTTTCTACAACATCATCTCTCAGATTTCCCACAACACCTTAACACTACTCCTCAAACTTCACATTTTTTCAGAGCATCCATTGTTGATAGCCTGAGTCATTGGTGCATTCGTATTTTAGGGTTTCCTTCCTCCACTGAGTTGAAAGTGGGGATGCATTTGAACTAAAACAAGAGGAACTGATTTATATTTCTCAATGCACCCCCAATACAACATCCAATTAATTCATGGTAGCACCCATTTTCTAGGGAAATGCCCTCTTAGTTGTAATGATTAGATAGTTGTTGATGCATTAATGATGTGTAGGAATTTAGTTGCATATTCTAGCCTTTGGGATACATGTGGGAGTTATTTAATATTTCTTTCATATGAGAAGACCCATTGTAATACTTTAAAAGGGCCATTGGCCAATATTAATGAAAAGAAAAAAAAAGCCTTCAGCTTCATACTTTTCTCATTGTCTATTTGCTTTCTAGGTGGATTCTTGCCTCGTCGATATTTTGTTCTATTTGTTTTCTAGGTTGGATTTTGAGATTAATTTATTTATATTAGTTCCTAATGTGAGGATTTTGGATCCTCACCTCTAGTTACGTCACATCAGACATGCATTTTCAACTTGTTGGCTGCCCACAACAACCCCCTTATTTTTCTTTAATCAAAATCTAGGGTCCCTCCCAATTTTACTTGGATTCTTCGTTTGTTTCCCTTTGACTTGATTGGAGTGGTATTGGTTTTCTTTGTTTCGAGGTTGGTTTGATTTTATATTCTTTTCTTTTCTTTGGTTTGAATTTCATGAAATTCAAATGTCATTTTGTTTTGTTTTCTACAGAGTTTTGATGTTGATGGACGAGCTTCATAATTTGAGAGTTTGTCATTACCTTTTCCTTATTGAATTTATCTTCTATGAGAGTGGCTTGGTTGAAGATATGGATTAATAACAATGATTTTACAGGAATAAACACTAGCAAATTTGGCTCATCTAACAAATTTGGTTCATTTTGCGACACATCTTTTCTATGACATTTTTCACATTCGATCAAATTTGAATGAAGGAGAGACGAGCATAGAAATCTTAATTATTTAAATGAAAACATCAATTTTTATCAACTACTTACTTTCATTTAAATTATGATTATGTTTTCGTCTTTTGCTCATTAGCAAGTTTGGTTATTCTAAATAATGGGTTCGATACGTCATCAAATAATATCTTGGTTGGTTACTCATTTTAACAAAATCATTTGGTGGGTTTAATTAATTAAATTATTTTGTCATTTTGCATCTCATTTCAAAATAAAATCAAAATAAAAAAAGAATTATCTATCATTTGTTTGATTTTGTGGAAACCCAAAATTAATATTTTTCTCCTCTCCATCAACTTGAAGATTCTAAAATTTTAAGACCATATTTGAAAGGAAAATATAAACAATATTTGTTTACAACTTATAGTTAGTTTAAATTCATTTAAATTTTATTGTTCTTGATTTTGTTGTATTCACAATTTTTAGGTTATTAATTTGGTTTCTTTTTGTTTCATAGGTTTCTATTATCAGTTATTTGATACAGATCTTATCATGGCTTGATTTTCTTATCTAAATATGTTCAAGATAATTGATCCAAAAATAACATTGGATTNTATTCACAATTTTTAGGTTATTAATTTGGTTTCTTTTTGTTTCATAGGTTTCTATTATCAGTTATTTGATACAGATCTTATCATGGCTTGATTTTCTTATCTAAATATGTTCAAGATAATTGATCCAAAAATAACATTGGATTGTTCCAAATAATTTATCAGCAACAATAGGTAATATTTGGAAATGCATTCAAGAACAAGCATACAATTATGTGGGACTGATTAAAGCCAAACCATGAGAAATTTGAAGAAACGGCTGAAAACCCATCTACATAATGGACCCATTTAGCTTAGTCGTGATATTTTTCCCAAACAAATGCGCGATTTGAGAGATATTTGTGTTTATTTACGAGGAAAATTTCAAGTGGTGGAAATTATTAGTGACACCTAGACTGTTCATTCATTGCATAAATATATGAGAAATTTCAGAGCCCAGGGAGATCGAGGAAATTCAGAGGAGGATTTTTAATCCTTTCTTTTTTTTATATTATTTGTTTTGTAAACTTTTTCTTTTCAAAAGGAGTAACGGATAGTTGGAGTTTTGGGAGAATGGACAAGTATTTTCGAAGAAGAATATGAAATTCCAGATTGCTTAAAGACTTTTGTCTTGTGAGTAAAATGGTTTTGTTTTCATTATAATATCTTCATATTCTTTGAATAATTGATTATGCATTGATTTAAATTTTCTTTAGTCTATTTTATCAATACATGGTTAATTGTTATCATTTATGTATTAATGTTTTCAATATTGAAGAGTATATTATCCCAATTATCTTGATCTTGGTGATTCTATTATTTTGATACAAATCTTGTATTATATTGAGTTTATTCATGTAATTCGGATTTGTAAAGATATAATTTTGAAATTGAGATTTTTCTTATTGTCGATTAGTCTATTATATCTTCACTAAGAATCATGATTTGAAATTTGTTCTTTCTGCATTTTAAATAAGATTTAAATTGTCAGTCAAAGTGATTTTCATCCTGACACTGTCACAATATTAAAATTACACAACCTTCTGCTATAGATTTCTCTTAAAAGACAGGTTGTTGGAGCAACATTATACAGGAAGACACAACCAAAATTTCTCTTTAAATACTAGCCAGTTATAGGTTAATCATTTTCTTTGTCTATTGATTTATATTTTGTGAATGTAAATTAAAATTTAATCTTAAATACTTTGTTTATTTAAGTTAAAACATTATTATTTACATTCATTTATTTTCCTTTTTTAGTTTCAAGGTTAAAATTAGAGTAGTAGTATGTTCTAAATCTATTTAATTTTTCCTAAGATTCGGTTCTCTTGTACAATCTTAGTTTACAAGGTTTCTCGTAAATCTTGCACCTGTTTATTTGTATATGTTGTATATAAAAGTGTGAATAGTGAATGTATATAGAAGATCTTCATTAATGCATAGTTAGTTATTTTATTTTCGTAGTTTAGATTAGATCTCTTTATTGGCTAACAGAGTCGTTAAACCCTTCAGGGGTAGTTATTCCAAATGGATTGGGTTATTTAGACAACCTCGGACCGGACTATTCCTTTCCAGTTCATGTTGTGTCACATATGTCCATCAACAAATGGCACTAGAAGGAGGGCCAAGGTAAATTTAATGATTAAATGTTTCACCCCTCAGCCTTTAATAATTCCAGATTTATAAATTCTTCTTCTATGTCATCTTATAATTCACTAGAAGGCAAGTTAGATGACAAGCTAACTATTTGGAGTCAATTTCTTCAATTTCTTAATTTTTCATGGCTCCTGCCCAAATCACTGTGTTGGAACATGCTTTCAATGTCTCATTACTAGTTATTCCCAACAAGACAGTTGATCTCTTTTCATAACTCACCTTTGATGGTGAAGGGAACACATCTGCAGTAGCCCATATTTCTAATTTTTTTTATAAATGTTTAAAACATAATATCATTAATTCTAATGTTATATGCAGATTGTTCGCTCTCACCTTCCAAGGTCAGGTTAAATATTGGTTCGAATCTTTTCCAGCTAATTCGATTCATTCTTTGTTTGCGTTTGTAATTGAGCTTTTATCATATTTTAACAATTATGATTATGATGAATTAAGTGAAGCATTAAGTTTCTTAAGGAAAGAAAATGATGAATCATTCAATGATTTTTCAATTAGGTTCATACATGTTTGTACTAGATTACCTTTGAAAGAAATTCCTCTTATTAATGAATGGTTTCAATATCTCATTTCTCTCTCACACAAGCAAGATCAATTAATTGTTAACCAATCTGAATTGAGCACTAATACTCAATATCGATATGGTTTAAACACTCATGATGATCTTGAGGTCATTAAAGAACCACATTTTTTGTCAAATTCCTTCATTTTGGCAGATCAGGAGAAGCATGACATTTTACAAGATACAATGGTCACTTCAGATATTTCTTTGCCAACAATGTATTTTTCTATTGAGGAAGGAACATTGAAATTAAAAAGAGACCATGGTCAAAATCTCCAATATATTACAATTGTTTCTGAAGTAAAAGAGATGGAATGTGAATTTGGTAATCTTGTTATGAGTAAACCTTCCCCTCACTCATGTGAACAGGTTCAAGATCAATTAGTGGGAGATGACAGCATTGGTCAAACTAGTAATGAATCATCTAATTATGGTAATTTTCTCTCACATTCACCCTTTTATGATGAACATGATCTAGTCTTAGATAATATCCCGTGTTCGTTAAAAGAACATATGATGAGAGATAATTTGTTTATTCAAGGAGAGGGAAAAAAAAAAGAATTCAAAACACATATACCTATCATTTCAAGAGATGCATTTTGTCTCCTCAATTCTTCTACATATTATTCCTTGTACCCTTATATATTTTATCATCATGTTATGCAATCATGTGTTCCAGATCACTTTGGAATGAATCTTGCACTATATAATCAGGTACAAATTGTTGGCACCAGGCCGAAGGGGAAAGAAGAACGATCGTGGGAAAGAAAGCGTGAAAAAAATTGAAGTAACAACTGACAAAAGAACATCATGCGCGCATGCAAGAAAGCATGCACAAAGGAAAGCGACAGTTGGAGGAAGAACAACATGCACATGGGAGAAAGACCTAACGTAAGAAGGATTAGGGTTTTGGTAATATTCTGTAAAAGGATGAAGATCCTGAAATGTATAAATATAGATACGAAAGTATCATATGTGGGTTATAGTTAGTGTTATGGTTGTTGTTGAGGGTTAGGTTTTGGAGTTAAGTTTTCGAGACTGTAACCATGTAGGAGCGTAGGCGATATGTAATGTTTTGAGCTGTATGAACCGATTTTGTAAGATGTTGAGAAAACAAGATACGAGGGAAGGTAGATCTGAGGATTAGACCACAGGCTGTAGAGCCTAGTGCGATCTAGTTTTCCTCACAGAGATCTTACCTAGTTTTGTGGAGAATTGTAAGCGTGTGGCACCAGGAATGTAGAACTTCCATAATAAAAGATCCAAGAGCCAAATGTTTGTGGATGTAGCCCATGAGGGGGTGAACCATGGTAATAATCATGTAATATGTTGAATGGATGTATGTCTCTTCTTTCTTTCAGCAAGTAATGGTTAAGATTGATGAATGAGTTAATACATTGTTATGAATCTGTTTATACTTTGCTGGAATTAAACTGTGGGGTATACGTATGTGAATTCAAGGAATAAGTAGTTTACCTTACAGCTCATGGTACCTGGCTTTAATCAAGAAACCCATATCCCTTACTATGTCCTAGGCTGTAAACACCTTAGTATTACAGTCACCCATTTAAAGTTATCTCGAGTGAGACTGTGCAGTACCTTCCGGGTGTTGTGTTGCCTTCTAGTTTACCAAGAGGGTTGATAGGTTTAGAGGCTTTGTTGTAACCCCAAATGACATGAACCCTGGGTCAATAAATCAGACAACCAGAGAAGGGAAATAGTAACCAACAAATGGTTTCGTTGTCGTGTTAAGAGGAACAAGAGAGGATTGAGTAGACGAGATATAATGAATAAGAATCAAAGGAGAAAAACAGAAGAGAAATGAGTCGTTAGAAGGGAATGTTGAGACCTTGGAACCCCACGAAAGAAGAAATCAAGGGCTATTTGAGAACTAAAGATCTAGAGTTTACACAGAAAGATAATTTAAACCCCAATATCACACCGCATAAATACTTGGATAAATACGTATTTACGGATTTACACGAAGTCTTTTTCTGTGATTTTCCGCATCTACTACATGAGTGGATCTTAAGGTTAAAGGATAACCATGCGACGAGCTAGATTTGACAGCTAGATTGGACTCTAGTACAGCTCTAGAAGGTACAGCAAGTGAACAACAAATTCACCCGCACAATCGACTTCTGGCTTGACAATATTGTGGCAAGATTTATCACAGAATTTGCGGTAGACACAACAAAGTCATACAACGTAGCTGAGAAAGAGTTCCTACGAGGACCCAGAGGAATATACATTCGATCACTGTATACTTCTATCAAGATATTTTTATATAACAAAGGTGTAATGACAATGGAATCAGACAACTAGACTTCCCTGCGTGCATGGGGGAAGGGGGGAAGCACTGACAGAAAAAGGAGGAATGGAAATAGGGTAGGATAAAGATAAGAAGGAGGAGGAACCCTTGGACCTGATATTAATGGATGATGACCAGCTTAAGTGGATCTTGGTGTCATCAGAAATGAAGTGTAGTGGAGCACCCTACCAGTATAAGGTGAATACCAAGAAGAGAGCCATAGCCGAGAGGGAGGGATTAGCAAGCGATGAGGAAGAGGTAGAGGATATTTGGGATATGGAGTAGATTGAGGAAATCCTACATGCCATGTATGAGAGGAAAACAAGAGGCCCAAGAATAGGAGAAGAAGGCAGCCATCCCTTTCATATTAATGTCAGTGTGGAACCCATAAACCCATGTGAAACCAATACACCAAAGAGAACATCGTCATTTAGACAACCAAAGTTCGTAGGAAGTCTGACAGAAGGAAGTACATCTACACAAGGAGCAACAACTAGAGGAGCCAGGTCAGGCAACCTTATTCAAGTATCTACACCGCACGAAGGAGGGAGTAGCTCAGTATTTGGAATGGCAGGACATGATCCTACTATCATGTTACTAGAGTTTCGAGGAGAAGAAGAAGAAGACCCTGAGAAGCATCTGTTCATTTGTACAAAGATATGGGAAGCAAAGCAAATCACTGATGAAGACACCAAACTTGAACAACTAGTGATCACACTAAGAGACCGGGCACTAGACTGGAACATGAGTCTAGACATGAACAGTGTTCCCGGAACGACAAGGACACTGGACGAAATTAAGAAACTATTGATAAATGAGTTCCAGAAGTCGAGCTCAGAGGATCAATACATGAATGAGATGATTGAAATAAGACAGAAACTAGGAGAATTGGTATGGGAGATTGATCAAATATTCAAGCGATTAACAGGAAAGTTAAAATACCTTATGACCGATATACAACATCGGAACCTGTTTTTCAACTCACTATTCCCACACTTAAAATATCCATTATGACAATAGAAGTTTCAGACACAGGCAGAGGCTCTGCAGACAACCTTGCAATTGGAAGAGAATCAGTACTGGTAGACGGACCTGACTATTGAAGAACTGAAAGAGGATCTGAAGAACTTAACATTTAAGTTGAACCAGAATAATAAAAAGGACAAACGAGAAGTCGTTTGGTGCAATACCTACAGGACAGAACGACACCAAAAGAATGAATGCCCAACATTCGCACAGTATATGGTGACGAGGATGCCAAATCCACTACCACAAGGAAATTAGGGTGCAAAATATGCAAGAAACTGGGTCACGACCCTTACCACTGCATGATGATGTAGAAATACCAAACATTTCCAAAGAACACATATTTCACCTTTTGCAAGTCAGTCGGCCATGAAGACAAAGATTGCAAAACTATGGAGCTGATGCAGGAAAGAACATCATATGCATACCGGGTACAGGCAAAAATGATGACTGGGAAAGAAGCACCATAGTTCACTCAAGCCCCAGCCCCATACAACACCACGCAGCAATAGTATAATACTGTGTCATAACCGTGCAATAATGCGCAGCCATAGTACAACCTGGCACAACCCGAGTACAATACTGCGCAGTATAATCAGGGACCACAGTACAACACGTCATGAGGTGATATCCCAACTTATATAGGAGTAGGACGAGCCAGAGGAGGTTTCAGACGTGGTAGAGGACCAATCACATGTCACAATTGCCAGCAACTAGGAAATTATGCATGGGAGTGTCCACTTCCCCCAGCGACTTGTATGTATTTTCCCGCATTGGACCACGATATGGAGGAATGTCCAACATTACTTGTAAAGATCCAGGAAAAAAGGAATCAAAATAACCAGAATGTTCAGTGGATTTTATAGCCAAAGCAAGGGATGATGGACGGAACATCAACATAGTCACTCGAGGAGGAATGAAAATAGGAAATGATGCAGTTCGACAGGAACCAGTGCAGAACCAATGGGTAAAGAAGAACACTAACCCCAAGAAGCAGTTCGACGCACATAAGGAGAAGGAGATCTTTACAGAAGCCCAACACAAATTCTAGAAGGAGAACATTGCGTTGACTTCACAACAGAGCAAGGAAGCTCTGAAATATGAAATGTCTCCATCACTGGACCATACCAACAAAATAAAACCCAAGGAACAAGTAAGTACTATCTAATACTTTTTTCAATCATGCATCAAAACGTTATGTGATCCTTCATCTATCAAAATATAGAAAAACATCCTAGAAAAATGTAGCAGCGAGATGGAACAGAAGCTAGAATTGAAAATTGTCAACCACCTACACACAAGAAGAAGAACAAGTAGGGAATTTATACTAAATGATAACATTAGGGATTTCAATATGGGAGATATTATACTAGATCTAGGATCCAAAGTGAATGTAATACCAAAAGCTACATGGAAATGCATGGGAGCACCTACACTGGGATACTCAATTGTTTAATTAAATCTAGCAAATCAACATAGAGTCCTACCAATAGGTAGACTGAAAGGAGTGACGGTAGATCTAGATGGTGTACGCACTAAGGGAGACTTTGAAGTCATCGAAATAGTAGACGGAAGAACACCTTATCCGATGCTACTTGGTTTGGATTGGGCGTTCGATAACCAGGCCATAATTAACTTAAAAACTAGAAAAAGGACATTTGAGTTGGGGGACTACAGGGTCATCGCCCCACTCGACCCATCAGAAGGCAAGAGATTCGTAGAACCCACTTGTCTTGATTTAGAAGAGATAAGACATTGTACAAAACAACTTTGCACGATGCGGACTATATAAACCCAACTGTAGATGGGGTACTCAGTTGGCAGAGCATTACTTCATGTACAACAGACTCAGACACTGGGTTAGAAAATTGGCATCAAATACTACACTAATTATCCATGAGAAGGTGTGCCAGAATAGACCGCGCAGTAAGGTCGATTGGCACAGAAATCAGAGAACCACCCAGTTTTCACGGGCTAAATGATTTGGAAACTTTCTTGACACAATATGAAGTCGAAGTATTAGAAAACCAGAGATTGCTAGCACCGGATTTAGCACTAAAGGCTACACCCGCAAGATGGTGGGGTGCACACAAAGACACTATCACAGATTGGTACCAATATAAGCAATTAATACGCATAAGGTTTGGTGCAGAACAGACAGATAACAAACAAAAGAAATATGATGGACTAGGCACACTAGCAGAACACTTGGAGGCATGTAAAACTCTGTGGAAAATGATGCCACCGGAGGAATGGTATCACCACTTCATTCATACTTTAGAGGGCATACCATCGAATTGGTATATGGACCAGGAAATGTGTAAAGATACCAAGACATGGGTGACACTCCAATAGAACTTTACAGTCACTTTCTCATTCGAGCATGAGAACCCCAACATAGACATGGCCCTGAAATGGATTAGAAATGTCATATTCATTGAAGAACCAGAAGTAGAAGCTATCTTAGAGGTACAACAGTGGAATAAGAAGGCATTCAAGGATCTACTATCATGCTACCACGTATAGGAGGAAGCCCCAGATGAAGATGATCCACACGATATTTAGATCGAAGAATTCGAAGGTGAGAGAGATGTGGAAGGACCACCCTTAGAGTCAGAGGTCATCTATGTGCTAATCAAGATAAAGAAGGTTAACATAGGGACCATCGAGCAGCCCAAAATGATTAGCATTGGATATTACTGGGACAAACATACACTAGAAAGCATCACAGAATTGTTGCGTGAATATAACGATCTTTTTCCCACAACCTTCATAGAGATGAAAGGTATAGCCTGAGAATTAGGAGAAATGAAGATACCACTTAGACCTGATGCAAGACCCATTAAACAAAGACCATATAGATTGAAACCCATATATAAATAGAAAGTTAAAGATGAGATCGACAGAATGCTCGAGGTCGTCATCATCGAACTAGTCGAAGAATCAAAATGGATAAGCCCAATGGTAGTACAGGACAAGAAATAGGGAAGAGGGATCAGGATATGTGTCGACTTGAGGAAGTTGAACGATGCATGCCTACATGACCCATTCCCCACACTGTTCATGGATCAAGTACTCGATAACGTAGGAGGCTGTGAAGCCTACTCATTCACCGATGGATCCTAAGGATATCATCAGATTAAGATAACACGGGAGAATAGACACAAGACCACGTTAGCGATAGAATGGGGATTTTATCAGTATACAGTCATGTCGTTCGGACTGAAGAATGCACCTACAATATTTTCTAGAGTGGTCATCGCAGCATTTAAGGAATTCATCCATCAATTCCTCGAAGTATACCTGGATGATTGGACAGTGTATAGCTTACTAAAAAATCATGTGGAATTTTTACGACTGATGTTAGAATGATTCACACAGTGCCAAATATCATTAAATATCAATAAATGCATATTTGGAACACCATTTGGGATATTATTGGGAGACATAGTATGAAAACAGGGTTTGCTAGTGGATCTGGCCAAAATCGCAATCATTGTTAATCTACCAGCGCCAAAAACAGTCCGCTAACTAAGAGAAACTCTAGGACATACAGGATATTACGAGAAATTCATCAAAGGCTATGTGCAGATTACAGCGCCAATGGAAAAACTGTTAAGGAAGGATACAAAGTATCAATGGAACGACGAGTGCCAACATGGTCTGGATACCCTAAAGGAAAAGATGGTCACCGCACCAATATTGGTATTTCTAGATTGGGAGAAGACATTCCATGTACATGTAGATGCATCAGTGATAGCACTTGGAGCTATCTTAACACAGCCAGGAGCAGGAGACTTGGATCCCCCGATAGCGTTCACAAGAAGAAAATTATCAAACTCAGAAAAGAATTATAACACGACTGAAAGAGAAGGCCTAGCTATGGTTTATGCACTACAGAAATATAGACATTACCTATTGGGAAAACACTTTAAGATTTTTATAGATCACTTAGCCCTGAAATACCTAGTCAACAAGCCAGTGTTGGGGGGGAGAATCTTTCAATGGTTATTTCTATTTCAAGAACTTGACTTTGAGGTAATAGTTAAACTAGGAAAACTAAAGGTAGCACTTGACCACCTATAGAAGGTCACAAATGGAGAGGAACCAATGAATTCAGAAGACAACTTTCCATCTGCACAACTATTCTCAGTACAAATTGTTGACGATTACTTCGCAGAGATCATCCAATACTTGAGCATAGGTACTGCGTCGCAAGAATATACCACTGCATAGAAGAAGAAACTGGTGTTCCACGCAACTGACTATCAATTGATCACATGACACCTATACAATATGGGTGCAGATAGCATCTTATGAAGATATGTACTAGACCACGAATGACCAAAAAAATTTAGCAGAAGCCCATGAGGGAATAGAAGGAGGGAATTATACAGGAAAATCTACTGTGCAAAAGGTACTACGTCCAGGATTATGGTGGCCAACAATCCACAGAGAATCAAAAGAGTACTGTCAGGAATGTGATGTCTGTTAAAGGGTAGGCAAACCCAACAAAAGGGACAAGATGCCACTACGATCGTAAGTGACACTTCAGGCATTCAAAAAATGGGCGATAGACTTTGTGGGACCCATTAACCCACAAGCCAAAAGAACGGGGGTGATATATATTATCACCATGACAGAATACCTAACAAGATGGGTGGAAGCCACACCAGTAAAAGATTGTAGCGTAGAGACAACTGCACACATTCTGTTTGAACAAGTAATTACTAGATTTGGGTGCCCAAGAATTTTGATGAGTGACCAAGGAACACACTTCATAAACAGCGCCATCCGAGCGATGCTCGAAGAGTTTGAAGTTCATCACAAAAAAATCACACTATATCATCCACAGGAAAATGGCACGGTAGAAGCCTTCAACAAAATTCTAGAGAACGCCTTGACAAAGATATGTAACGTCAACAAGGATGATTGGGACCTCAAGGTACCAGCAATGTTATGGGCGTATTGAACCACATGAAAATACTTGATAGTTCACACACCATTCAAAATAGTATATGGTCAAGAAGCAGTAGTGTCGTTAGAATTTTTAATACCCAGTCTACGTGTAGCAAATATCACACACATGACAGAACGAGGCACAGTACAGGAAAGACTAAATCAGTTAATGTCAATGGAGGAAGACCGAATCTTGGCAAGATTCCACCAACAAGTACGGAAAGCAAGAGACAAATCTTGGCACGACCACCACATCAAGAGGAAGACGTTCAAGGAAGGTGATCTAGTATTTCTCTATGATAGTAAATCGTTGCAACACCCAAGAAATATGAGAATGCATTGGCTAGGACCATACGAGGTAAAATATGTCATGAACAAAGGAGTTGTACAGTTAAGAGATCTAGCAGGTGCAGACCTCAGAGGAATGATCAATGGGAGTCGGTTGAAGCTGTACAAGGACAGTCGACCACCCACCATGCAGTTAAAAAAAAAAAAAGGAAGCCGCATATGAAACACGAAGCCAACAAGGGAAATGATAACAACCATATCGAAAAAGGAAACAAGAGGGAAAAGGAAAGTCAGTAAAAGCAGGCTGACAAGACAACATGAGGCAGATTTGAAGTAAGGCAAGGATGGATGGGATGTCACATTAAACGTGCCAACTAGAGACGACAGAGTAGGCGTAATGGCAAGTACGAAACCGTTGTGGATGCATTGAACCCACATTTATGGTGCATTAATCGCATGATGGAGGAAGCTTCCTCGACAAGCTTCATGACGAATCCATACAACACATGAGCACAAAAGTAGTTAGTCTATTTGCGAAAGGAGAGAAGAAAAAGAGTAACCATAGCTAGAATGAACAGAGTGAAACCACAGAGCTCACTGAATCCATTTGAACTCAGCAAACGTTTGACAGACACCATTATGGCACCATCAAAGCTCGCAGAACCAGGACAGATAGCTAGATCAACCAGGGTTCAGAATAGGTCACGGGGACTAGTGGAAGAAAATAAGCAGTATCCACCAGAGAACGTCGATATTGATGATCTCTTGTCACCATAGGAAATCCCAGTAAAGTCCATACCAATACTAGAGGATATTATGCAACCAAAAACATATGCCATGGAACAAGATACACCAGCAGTGGTGTATGAGCCTCAGAACAAAGAAGAAGAAACCCACCAGGAAATACCACCAGAACATACTGAAGCAGCAGTGGAAGGGAACGAAACGACATAGCATATGGGAGCAGAGGAGAAACCATATGAGACACAAGCACCTGGCATAGGTCACCCAGCTGAGGAGACTGTTGGAACTACCTGGGCGTGGACAAAGTGGATGACAGGGGAACAGCCAGGAGTGCTAGAAATTCGATCCAGCCAACACAGTAGAAGAACCAATTTCAGATACCGAGTTCACCTTGAAAGAAACTGGCTGCAGAGATTGTGCTACCTCACATACTAGAGGGAGTATAGGTGGACCCACAGCTATTGGGTCATGTCGGGAATCTCAATTATTCCAACCATGACGTGGTTGATGAAACCAAATATCCAGAGCTTGCACCATAGGTCTTCATGCAGAAAATAGTCATGAACCAACTCGGAGAAACCATCACTTAGCCACACCAGTGGGCAACTGGACTGGACAGAACAGGAATTCTAGGATTGTTGAAGATACCACACTTTGGTAGAGGCCAATATGTGGCGGCATGCGTCAAGAAACTGTTAGAATTTACACATGGAGGGGATGTATGGCTGGACAAACCCATCCCCATAACTGTCGAACTTATCGCGTAGATAACAGGGCTACCCACCTGGGGTATGGATCCCGCACTGATTATGGACGATAAGTCCAAGGAAAAAACATTGGCAGAAGAGATGAAGAATAAATATGGCACCTATAGGGGAACAAGAGGAATTATAATTAAACAGATCAGCAATGTTGCGATGCAATTGGGCACAAATATCTTAGCCTCCAAACTACTAAGAAAATGCTACAAAGATGAAATACCGACAGGAGTCATTATTGTTGCATCTCAGTGTGTAGAAGGCACCTCCATGATCTGGGCACCATACCTATCAAACTTGTTCCAAGTAGACTGCAAATATGCATAGGACGCAGGTACGGAATTTCATTACTCATGGTTGATCACTCTTATAGATTTCATGGGATGGAGAGAACCAGAACACGTCGTCTTTTGTTCCACACCACATCCAGGAGGAGCAAGATATCACATCCTGAGATCCGCACCACTAGCCAAGCATAAGAGGGAGAATGGAATCGTATTCAAAGCTTACCTATGGGAGATATATGAAGACATTAGTGGATCATGGAGAATAAAACTAGAGGTTATCGCATGATACGGGGGCATCGCCAATTTCTGGGCTAGGCGAAAATCCATGTGGATACAACCAAGACAAGACCTGGATAAATAGTGGCTACAGATGCGCTACTACGTCACCGAGAGAGATATCAACATGATCATCAACGAATGGCCTGATGAATGGAGGATTCCAACCATACCTAGAGAAGTACTGAGACAAACAGCAGAAGGAGGGGCTCAACAGGCAGAAACACAACCTCCACAAATCCTAGTACCCAAGAAACGAAAATGGGCCAAACCAAATCAACTCAGGCAGATGACGGCTCAGAGAAACCAGGGACCCAGAAGGGGAGGACAGAAACCACTCAACCGACCAATGGACAGTGGAAACCAGTTGAGGGAGCACATGAAACCACATCGAACCCCATCACACAAGAACCAGGGGGAACTAAGAGACCAGCAGTACAGGAAGTAGGTGTGCGCAAGAAAATGAAGGCACAATGAACACCACCAGATTACACAATCACGGAGGATGATGGAGAGATGATTACTAGAATGGTCCAAGACTGCCTCAGAGAGGATTTTGATCATGCCACGCACCACAGGGATAAACTACAAAAGGAACTGACAGAAATGGGACAGCTCGTTAAGAAATTCGGGGAAGCCCAGATCACGAGTAGCAGTAGAGGCATAGAGCCATGGACCACACAGACCAAAGAAAGGGTGGAGGTAGAAGAATGTGACCCAGTTCTTCCGATACCACATGCACATTCCACGGTCTACATAAAGCCTAACATGTTGTGAATGGATGAAATTGTGGGACAGACACCACTGAAGGATTTGGATCATATCCAATTGGTCTTGACATGGATGTCATCAAGAGAATTATACAAACTATAGGTTAGCGTCGACCACGAGATGCAATCACGAGCACATAAAAACTTACTTGAGCTACAACAAGCAACAAAGAAGCGGGAAGTGCTGGAAACAGTTTGCGCACAGGCCAAATCTAAAACATAGGAGGAGAAAGAATGCAGAAACGAGATTGAATGCAGAGTGGAAGAAATTTTTGGGAAACCTCCAACTACTACGCAAGGAAATGAACTCCCATCCACAGAAAAGATCGACCAGATTGCGCAGGCAAATGATCAGTATTAGAAGGAGATCAAGACTCTCCGCGAACAGATTAGACCGACAACTCCACCAATAGTGAAGGAGAAAAGGAAGAAGCAAGTAGAAATGCAACTACAGGAGATATAAAAAAAGGTCAGCACGGCATCTGACTTGCTGGATAAAGCAACGCAACTTTGGACAAGGCTGGAATAGGATCCACAAGTCCAACACTGGGACAAGGAGGAGGATAGGATCAATGCAACGATCCAAGAACTCAAGAAGCGACATAAGACCATACCAATTCCAGAACGGGTCAAGGGAACGCAAGAGTTGAAGAAGATACAAGTAGAACTTATCACTGCACAAACACAGAAATAGGAGCGTCAAGCTCAAATAGAACCATTGCAGGAACGGATAGTAGTAGTACTTGCATAGGCAGAAGAAGCTAGAAAACAGACAACACAAACTTAGCTAGAATGCGTAGGACTGATGAGCGAGGAAGTGGCAACTTAGACAGTTGACACCATCAAGGAGAAAACCACACAGGCACTGAAAAAAGTAGCAGAGTTTCAGGATCAATTCCATACGATTACCAAGGAGATCGAGGAAGCATAGAGAAATTAAGTGACTCGGGACAAGTCACATGTCAGTGTTGGGGGCCTGTTGGCACCAGGTCGAAGGGCAAAGAAGAATGATCATGGGAAAGAAAGTTTGTAGAAAACTGAAGTAACAACTGGCAAAAGAACAACATGCGTGCATGTAAGAAAGCATGCACAAAGGAAAGCGACAGCTGGAGGAAGAACAACATGCTCATGGGAGAAAAACCTAACGTAAGAAGGGTGAGGGTTTTGGTAATATTCTGTAAAAGGGTGAAGAGCCTAAAATGTATAAATAGAGATATGAAAGTATCATATGTGGGTTGTTGTTAGTGTTATGGTTGTTGTTATTATTGTTTTTGTTGAGGGTTAGGCTTTGGAGTTAAGTTTTGGAGACTGTAACCACGCAGGAGCATAGGCAGTATGTAATGTTTTGAGCTGTATGAACCGATTTTGTAAGATGTTGAGAAAAGAGGATACGAGGGAAGGTAGATCTGAGGATTAGACCACAGGTTGTAGAGCCTGGTGCGATCTAGTTCGCCTCACATAGATATTACCCAGTTTTGTGGAGAAGTATAAGCGCGTGGTGCCAGGAATGCAGAAATGCCATAATAAAAGAGCCAAGAGCCAAATCTTTGTGGACGTAGCCCAGGAGGGGGAGAACCACGGTAATACTCGTGTAATATGTTGAATGGATGCATGTCTCTTCTTTCTTTCAACAAGTAATGGTTAAGCTTGATGAATGAGTTAATACATTGTTATGAATCTATTTATACTTTGTTGGAATTAAATTGTGGGGTATACGTATGTGACTTCAAGGAATAAGTATTTTACCTTACATCTCATGGTACCTGGTTTTAATCAAGAAACCCCTGTCCCCTATTCTATCCTAGGCTGTAAAAACCTAAGTCTTACAGTCACCCATTTAAAGCTATCTCGGGCGAGACTGCGCAATACCTTCCGGGTGTTGTGTTGCCTTCTGGTTTACCAGGAGGGCCGATAGTTTTAGAGGCTTTGTTGGAACCCTGAATGACATGAACCCTAGGTCAATAAATTAGACAAACCGAGAAGGGAAATAGTAACCAACACAAATTAATGGTGATTTTCGCACAGAAGATAAAGAGGAGAACATTTCCACTCATAATCATATTACTTCTTACTCTAATCAGTTATATATGGGGGAATTAAGGAATGATTTAAAAGGGTCTCAAATTGTGTCTTCCATTGATTCATCAAAATTTGTTCTTAAAAGAGGATTTGATTTTTACCACAATCAATTATTTGAGATTTGAAAGTACATTCAACCAAACAACGATATGAATAATGATTATTCAAAGATGTTGGTTTTTCCATTTAGTTTGTCTCAAGTAGTTAATCTTGAAGTATTCAAGTTGAATGAAAAGTTTCAACAGAATGGGACACTTCTTCTTCAGTTAAAAATCATGATAATTTCTTGTTATCTTGATCCTACCAATAAAATTAGGATCCTTTTACAAGATTCTTTCCATACCAATCCAGTACCTTATTTTCATCATAAATATTTTTCATCTATGAATTCTTTTGAACAATCCTATGTTGGTAATTGCACATATTATGATAGGATTGCACATTGGCCAGAACATTCATATCTTGAAAAGTTTCCAGAGAACGATAAGGTTGTTTTCACCTTATTTGTGAAAAAAGATCAAGGAGAAAAACTTAACACATTATTTTTGTATACTCCACACGAAGAAATTCATAGGCAAATAGAAAAATGTCAGGATGATGGGGAACTTTAGTCTTGGTCGATGGTTATGTCAGGTCCTCCTAATTTTGGCAAGTTTTATGAACTCACTTACATTATTCCATGCCATTATGACCCATATCACGAAAAGATTATAGAATTGTTGGAGGATTCATACATCCAGAATGTTCAACGGAATGGTAAGGTCATGCTTTCTTTGTTTCTAAATGATTATTATAAAGGTAAGTATGATGTATTATTCTCATATTCTGATATACTACCATTCTTGTTACTGATATTCGATTTTGTTATCATTGCAGGATTGGAGTTACTCTGACGGTTGCACTAGAAATACCACTACACTAAGTATTTTGATTTGTTAAGTAATCTAGAGTAGGTGTAGAAATATAGTCCTTTTGGGTTTTTCTTTCATTTTCACTTTTTCATTTGAATAATGCAGTTATGAAGGCACGTGGGTTTGTAAAAAGAACCATCGTCTGAATGTTGTCAAGGAAGTCTCCTTTCAATTCCTCTATTTTTCCTTTTCATAGATCTCTTAATTAAATGTTTCTTTTTCAAAACTTGGCAGCATCATGCAATGATTTCAAATATTATGAAGCATTAATAAAGAGATTAGGGATTTGATATCAATTTTACCCTAACAAACATATCTTACCACTGCATGTAATTGCAACCATCCTGGTTAAGGATTTTTTTTTTTCCTTGTAGTTTCTGTGACTTTTAATAATAAACTTGGTCAAAATGATGTATCATGCATCACTATATTAAGAAAAGAACTTGCCTATACACAAAAATCTGAAATCTGTAGTTCTTCCTTTTGATCCTCATTCTCTATGAAAGGTTAGCCTGGTTTTGTTTTTGGTCAAATTATTTTTAAAAGTGTTCTTTTGCTATTTCGATTTTGTTTGTTTTGATGTACTTCTGATTTTGAAGCCCATTAATAAAATTTGATTCAGTTTGTTGTGTGTTTTCTTTGTTTTCTTTTATTACTTTGATTGAATTTTATTCGTGTTTGTCTTTTTGAATCAATATATTTCTGATCAAAGAGAGATTGTCGAAGGAAGCATTCATTTCAAGACTTATGTTTTTAAAAGAAATTTGAAACAATTCAAATAGTTTCTGATGTTAAGTTTTAGCTCAGATAATTGATTTGTAAGTCAGTTGAGTACTATGAAATCCTAAACGATATTTGACATAGTATTACCCCTGAAATGTGTCGAAATATTTAGGAATTATGATTATCTTTAGACTTTTAACACCATCCTTGTTCTTAAAAAATCACTTTTAAGCACTTCCCCCTTATCTAGATGATTTCTTAATTGAAATCTAAAATATCTAAACCATGATAAAACTTCTAGTACTGAAAGCAAATAAATAGTGATCAGTAATATACCTGTCCTATAATCAATCTCGAGTATTACCCTGCCCTCTCTGTCATTTACAAAATCTCTAAATTATATCATTATAAATGACGTAAGAGGGTTGAAAACACTTAAGTGTGGGAAATGTGTGTAAACCCGTCAGGGTACTGAACGAGCCTGCTAGCAGAGGGTAAATACACACATGATACCAAGGCAACCTCGTCGGGCTACTGAACAAGCCTACTGACAGCGAAGCAATGTCAGGTACGAGATATAGCAGGTATTTTCTTATAAGTTAACTTTATACGGGAGTATATATCATGAATAGACAACTATTGGATGGGATTAAATTACTTGAGTGGGTTAAATGACATCCTTGTCAAGGCTATAAATTCCTATTGGAAGTAGTGGCTTTGTCAACAGTTTTGAAGTCATTTTTATAAACAACATTACCCTTTGATCAGAACACACTTTCAGGCTATAATCTTCTGTAAAAGCATTTATTCTTCTTTTCTGATTATAATCGTGGTAATATTTTATAAATCTGAGCTAATATTAATATTGTGTGATCTGAAAGGGAATTTGTTTCAAACCATCTTAAAAAACATCTACAAGTCATGTTATTTTTCCCCGAGATGAAAGTTTGACTGTTTAGAGATAACTTCTTCGCCCAGTGAGTCGGAATTCGTTGGCTTCCCACACAACCCCCTTATTTTTCTTTAATCAAAATCTAGGGTCCCTCTAAATTTTACTTGGATTCTTCATTTGTTTCCCTTTGACTTTATTGGAGTGGTATTGGTTTGAGTTTATATTCTTTTCTTTTGTTTGGTTTGAATTTCATGAAATTCAAATGCCATTTCGTTTTGTTTTCTACAGAGTTTTGATGTTGATGGACGAGCTTCATAATTTGAGAGTTTGTTATTACCTCTTCCTTGTTGAATTTATCTTCTATTAGAATGGATTGGTTGAAGATGTGGATTAATAAAAATGATTTTACAAGAAGAAAGTTTATTGCAACACATCTTTTCTATGACATTTTTTCACATTTGATCAAATTTGAATGAAGGAGAGACGAGCATAGAAATTTTAATTATTTAAATGAAAACATCATTTTTTATCAACTGCTTACTTTCATTTAAATTATGATTATGTTTCCGTCTTTTGCTCATTAGCAAGTTTGATTATTTTGAATATTGGGTTCAATACGTCATCAAATAATATCTTGGCTGGTTTCTCATTTTCACAAAATCATTTGGTGGGTTTAATTAATTAAATTATTTTTTCATTTTTCATCTCATTTCAAAATAAAATAAAATAAAATAAAATAAAAGATTTATCTATCATTTGTTTGATTTTGTGGAAACCCAAAATTAATATTTTTCTCCTCTCCATCAACTTGAAGCTTCTAGAATTTTAAGATCATATTTGAAAGGAAAATATAAACAATATTTGTTTACAACTTATAGTTAGTTTAAA
>SNQJ01S0010099.1:127419-143092 GCA_010110895.2 Picea sitchensis | reverse complement strand
TGTCATGTGTATTCATAGACTTGTGGATTTGTACATATATTCCTGTGTAGTAATGTCTGTGTAGTAATCGATGATAAGGAATAGATATTAATTCACAGAACTATGAAATTGTAAAGGATTTGCAGTATGATAGTGCTCGCATAATGTTCGATATGAATGAGTTGTTATATGCTCAACACCGAGGAAACCGTGCTCGGTTTACATTGACGAAAGTAACGCAGACGTTACATACCTTGCTCTCTCTCCTCGTGAGCAACGAGAGATTGGGATCGTAAACCCCAAGGCCCAAAAGAAAGGATCTGGACCGTTAGATCTCGGGGATCGTAAACCCTAAGGCCCAAAAGAAGGGATCTGAACTATTAGATCTCGGTTCACTTTCTCGTCAGCCGATCCGGAGAAGCGCGCAGAGGTTAGCGTAGAGTGAGGTCGTTTGGTGAAATGACCCGGACCGCCGGACTTAGATCATAGTCCACGCATCGCTTCTGATCCCAGAAGATGGCTTTGAGTTAAACCCTAGTGTGCGTGAGAAAGGATATCGCATGAGATCCCCGAGATCGAGGTTCTGCCTGGTGCTTCCTATCAAGGTTCAAGCTCTTGAACTCAAGGATCGGGCGCATTTCAATTAACAGAACCAATGGACGTAGCGGGACATGCATGAGACTCGGCGATCTGGTTCGGGGTTTGGTGTTCTGAGACAAGGGTTCAAGCTTGAACTCGCCAACGTATGCATTTCCACTAACAGGAACCGCCGAATTTAAAGGGACTATCGTATGCGATCCCCGAGGATCAACTGGTTTGGTGTTTCCGACAGGGTTCAAGCTCTTTTGAACTTCGACCGAGATTTCCGAATTATCAGGAGTCATTGCATCATCTGAGGGACATCGCGGCCTCGTGATCCCGGACGCTCGTGGTTCGTTCGGCATTCCCGGAGGCGAGAGTTCAAGCTCTTGAAATCGCGACCGACGATTTCCAGTCCACCGGGGCCGCTGGATCAAAAAGGCACGTATAAGGATCCTCGAGGAGTTCCGGGATTCGGGTTTGCGTTGTCTCAGGACCTTGTGCACCGGAACCGTTAGATTAACAATCGCGATTTCCGGCCAAACCGGTGGAGTACAGTAGTTTATCGGAGTTCCATGCTCGAGGGTTCACCGTAAGTGAATTTCGGTGATTACACATTTCGAAGGGAATTATTCTCCGATAGAGGGAAGTGTTGATCCGTTGACCATCGGGGTTCGGGGTTTCGTTGTGTATGTGATTTGTGTTCGCGTTAATCGCGAACTCCCGAGTCGCGATATCCCGATATAGAACCGGGGATTGGCATTTCGCTAATGCTAAGTTATGGAGACTTCTCATGAAAGGGAGATTAATCCCAATTTTTTTTTTTTAAATTATGGTAGTGGGTGTGTTACAAATGGTGGGTGTGTTACAGTGTTTCTCTTGTATTTCCATATCTTTGAATTTCCTTATGTAATTCCTTGACAAGTAATTGATTGCAATTTAGTATTACAACTACTGTAATCATATTATCTCAGTAATTCATTAAGTAAGGAGTTTTTCCTCTATAATTGTTGTAAGTAATACAAGACCTGCATGCTATTTGAATTACTGCATCTCATGTCCTGTTCAAGGGTGCACTCTTTACTCTACTCTACTGCAAACAAGGTGAGATTAATCTGTCATTGATGCCTAGTTTTGTTTAACAATTTTGTAAGTTTCTCGTACACCATTTGATATCATAATTGTGACCCAGGCAACGAAATACGACCTCTGTACTGCCCTATTATTAATTTCATTTAAGGATCTTTTCTTATATAACTAAAGGTAGAAAAAACACTCTTTTAAAACAATCTCTTTAAATTTTCCTGATGCCTGACATTACTCTTTGAGCCTTAAGTTTAATCTCAAGAAAAACACATTCTATGGATTTCCTAGGGTCTTGATGTTGGGTGGGGGAATATTTTCATTTACATTAAGGTTCCGAAGTTTGAACAACTGGCTAACAAACAACCGAGAAGTTGTTAAGTGTGCCAGTCATTGGGGATCCACCAGATCCTGGTGCCTGGTTGGGCATGGATATCCCTCCAAGTTCCACCCATGGGTTTGTGTAATGTTCCCATCAACTATTGTTTGGGACGTGCCACGTTGGAGGGTTACATATCCTGACACATCAACGCCCGTGTAGTTCCATGTTGGGTGGTATGGGTGGTGAGGGTCCACATGGGCGCCATGTGTAGTAAGGCGGTTTTGGCGAGAAAAATTCCTAAAGCTTTAGGAGGCCATAAATTTTGATCCCAATCTCGTATTTGAGCATAAATATAGTTGTTGGAAAACTCTCTATGGCTATAAATGACCTATGAGCTCATAATTAGATTTATAGGTGTGTTTAAGAAAGGTGGTTTAAAGAAAATAAAAGAGGAAATTTGTACTCCCCACTAGACTAATGAGGGTTAGGTGGTTGGGTGTGTTACACCATCGGATTGAGGATGGTAAGCTGAGCTATGAGCTAATTGAGTACCCAAAAAATAAAATAATTTAGTCAAGAAATTTCCAGTGAAAATTGTATCTATGTCACTTATAATAATATTTAGGACTCCGTGTAGCTTTTGAACCATTTCCATGAATGTTGTGGATATTATACTTGCTTTAAAAGGATGTGAGAGAGACAAAAAATGGGCATACTTAGTCAGTCGATCCAGTACTACCATGATGATAGTATTTCCTTAAAATTGGGTAGACCTATAATTAAATCCATTGAAACGTCTTCCCAATGTTGACTTGGTATAACTAGTGGTTGTGGCAGACCCGAAGTCTTGTTTGTCTCCCCCTTATTCTATTAGTAGTCCATACATTCAAACACAAAAATTTCAACATCAGTTTTAAGACCTTCCAAGAAAATGTCCTTCTTGATCCGATGGTAAGCTTTCAAGAACCCTAAATGTCCTCCTATAAGAGAAGTGCACAATTCCAGAAGGACATTCTGTTTGAGTTGGACATTCTTACATAAATATAGGTGATCATGATACCATAGCAAATCATTCTTCCATACAAATTTATCTAATGCACTGGAGTCCTCTTGTAGTTGTTGAATGATATTTCATACCTATTGATCTTGCTTCCATTCTATCATTTCTTCTTCCACCCAATCAATTTGCATAATAGAAATAACACATAGTGGACCCTCTCTTTCTTCTTCTTTCCTTGAAAGTGCATCTGCCACACTATTATGTTTTCCTTTCTTGTATATAATTTCAAAGTCATAACCTAACATATTTATAACCCATTTTTGTTGTTCGTTTGAAGATAATCGTTTCTTCAAGAACTACTTCAAACTATCATGATCTATTTTTACTTTGAAGTGTATTCCTATTAGGTAATGGTGCCATTTCTTAACTACATGTATTATGGCCAACATTTTTTTTTCATAAATTGGTGTGAGTAATTTTTTTTCTTTAAGTTGGTTGCTTTAAAAGGCAAGGGGCTTTCCTTATTTCATTAAAAATACACTAATGCCATGCCCCGAGCCATCACACTCCACAATAATATTTTTGTGAAGTCGGGTGTGGCTAGGATATGAGTTGTACACATAACCTCTTTAAGTTTTTCAAAAGCTTTGGTGTCTGCTTGAGTCCAATACAATGCTTCCTTCTTTAATAATGCTATTAGAGGTGCTGCACTTGACCATAGTTCTTGAAAAACTTATGATAATAGGGCGTCAATCCTAAGAATCCTCTAATTTTTTTCAAGGTTTTGGAAATTGGCCATTCCCTCATAGATTTAATTTTTTTAGGGTCGACTTTTATGCCTTCATGAGATACAATATGACTTAAATATTCCACTTATCGAACACCAAAGGCAAACTTGGAAGTATTTGTTGTATATTAATATGTAACAAGGCACATGTTGTACTTGCTCTTCCCATGATTTGTTGTAGATTAGTATCTCATAAAAAATACTAACAAAAATTTTCTAAGTGCTTTTGGGGAAAATCCCCTATAGTCGTGGGCTAACTACAACAAATTGAAACCGTACAAGACAAGAAAATTCCAACAATAAAGATTATATAAATTAATTCAACCAATATAACTAACTTTCAAGGGAGGGAGAGAGGTAAACTTACCACAATCCTACGTCTTATGTAGATCCAGATTCTGAAACCCTTTCACTCCTTCCCGACAGTTTCCTCTGCAACCTACAAAAAATCAAGCATGCAAATCTACGAAGGGAGGTAGTTATATTAATAAATTACTTGTTAGTTCGATTAAATACAAAATAACTTCAATGCAACTAGTGTTCTAAAAAACATATATTAAATAACTGCAAATTAAACATTAAGAGCGAAACAATTCGAAGGAATGAGCATCTTATGAATATTCAACAGTCTAGAAATTATAATTTATAACTGTACTATTGTGACATTTCCCTGTCAAAAGGACTTAAGTCCTTCTACCCAAGCTTATGCTATAGCGAGGTATCAACCTTTGTTTCACCAACGAACTCAAGGAGGATACAAAGAGGCTCCTAGTTTGATAGAAAGGTGCTTAGATAAAAACTGGAAACAAGGGTTTCCATGTCAAGAACCAGCCAAAAATGGGAGGTTTATGGGATTGCAGACATGGCGGGGATAACCAATCTATTTCTTTGAGATGCACTTGATCATTACCTTTCTCCTTGTATCAAATTCTCTATTTAATCCATCTTCAATAAGTTAAATATGGTTGAGTATGGGTAAAAGGAGTTAGATAACTAATCAAACCCGTATTTCAACATTTAATTAGGATTTTTTTTAGCATTTATTAAAATGTATGTGAATTTCATTTGGGAAACCTATGTATACGCATGTTGAATAAATTCTAGGGCACGTAAAAGTTCTAAATAAATGTTTTTTAGAAGATCTCAAGGAGGTGCGGGGAAAAGTTATTTGCAAGTAGGATAGGGACTAGGCCAATGGGATAATCAATGCTTCAAAGGTGGAAATTGATGATATAACACTAACAAAGGGTTTGAAGATAGAATTCATCAAAATTTGAAATTTGGAAGGTGCATTAGTAAGTCCAAATGGCATAACGAAAAAACTCATAACGACCTTCATGTGTTCTAAAGGCTGTTTTGGGAATGTCTTCCTACCTCATTATGATTTGATGTTATCCCGAACAAAAATCCAACTTAGTAAATAATTTTTCTCCATGTAATTAATCTATTAATTCATCAATGACATGAATATGAAACTCATCTTTGATGGTCATTTTGTTGAGTTGTCTATAATCTAGACACATACTCCATGGACCATCCTTCTTCATAACCATCACCACTAGTGAAGGGAAAGAACTTTAGATATGTTGAATGATGCCAACCTCTAACATTTCTTAGATCATTCGCTCAATCTCACTCTTTTATGGATATGAACACCTATAAGGCCTAATGTTAGGTTGTACACTTCCAGGTTGCAAATAAATAATGTGATCATGATCTCGAGCTGGTGGAAGACCCTTAGGCATATTTCCAAATAAATTGGAACGGTTGTTGATAATTGTTTGGAGATCCATTTGAGCAGAGGATATAGATGTTTGAACATCTAGTGCACACAATTGTGCAATTACACCACAATGTCCCTTTTTGAATAATTTTTGCATGCTATTAGACCTATCACTCTAGATGGTTTCCCTTGGATACCTCTAAGCTCAATTTCCTTTCCTTCTAAGGAAAATCTCATGAAAATATCTTGAAAATTAAGGGCCATTGTTCCCAATGATTGTAACCATTGAACCCCTAATACAAAATCAACACCACCCATTTGTATGGAAATCATGGATATATACAATAGATACTCCTCCATATTGAGCTTAATACTATGGCACTTCCCAAGACAATTTATGGTACCTCCATCTGCAATCATTACTTAAAACTCTTGTGCTGGAAATACAAAGCAATTGAGATCTTTTGCTAATTTGTGATTGATGAAATTATGAGTACTAATAGAATCAATAAACACTATTACCTTTTTATTTTTGATGTATCCTTGTATCTTGAGGGTTTGTTGAGTACTAATTCCAACCATTGCATGGAAATATATTGTTGGAGTAGTCTCTTCTAGATCTAGATCTCGTGAAGGTTCAATTATTGATCTTCTTCCTCTTCACAGACTATGTAGAATAATTTCTTCTCATCACATTTATGCCCCTTAATGTACTTACTGTCACAATTGAAACCTAGTGCCTTTGCTCTTATTTCATCCATTTGATGAGGTGTCAACCTTGTCAGTTGAGTTGGGTTAGGAGAGGGAACATGGTGCTCTCTATAATTTTTAGTGAAAACCCTTCTAGTAGCCATATTTTTGTTTTCCACTTTCCTTGCCATACCGAAATCTTTCTCTAGGAATTTAGGTTCAAAGAGATGCACCTCATGTTGAATGTTCTCCTTTAAAGTTCCCATAAAGATATCTAACAAATTATTCTCAGGAATGTTCTTTACCACGAGACTGAGCTTTTGGAATTATTGAATGCATTCTATAACTAGGCCTTTTTGTCGAAGATTTATCAATTGACTAGAGAATGTATTGCTCGTAATATCCCCATAATGTGACATCAATTTATCTGTAAAAATGGACCAAGAGACACTATAGTTATTTTTGATTTCACAAATCCATTGATACCAAACAAATTGATCATTTTCTAAATACAAGGATGAAATAGGTACCTTTTCTAAGCTTGACACTTGGTGTAGATCAAACTATTGCTCCATCTGGAATATCCATGTTATAGAATCTTTACCATCAAACTTCCTCATATCAATCTTTGGAATGAAGTAGTTCCTTGGTGTTGAATTGAAGCATTGTTGATGTGGATCTTGAAGTGATGAATAATTTTGAAAATTCAATATTGGTGCTCTCCAATTGTGATAAAATACTCCCCATATGTGATTGAGTCTCAACATCGTTGTTCTCCTTACATTCAATATTTCCTTTGATCTCCATATCCCTTTTAGGGATTCCTTGTAAGAACATGGCTTCTATGTATTTTTTCATTTCATTCATTTTCTTTTGTATTTGATACATATTTTCATCCATCTTATTTTCCATATGTGCACTATTTTCATTCATCTTCTTTTCCATCTCTTTCCTATTTTCATCCATCTTATTTTTCATGTCGTTCGTATTTTCATCCATATTATTTTTTATCTCATCTTCCATTTCCCTTTCTTAGGATTCTTGAGAATGTGATAAATTCACTAGTTTCAACACACTACAACTCATTTCATCAACTTGGTTCTTTAATTGAGATAACTTTTTTTTTTTTGCAAAACTTCATTTTCTTTTGACGCTATGTGTGAGATTTCTAGAGGTTTATTTTTTGTTGAGATTTTTTTTTGAGCCATGTGGGGCACCAATAATAATTCTCCTCTATTTTCTGTTTATTACAAATTTTCAATCACCAAAAATATATATTCCAATCAAAAGTTATGTCAATTGTAAGTTGCGTACCTTTTGAACCCTTAATTTGGAGTATGTATGGATGACTGACCTTTGTCGTGACATATATTTGAACTTTGAACCCTTCTAAGTCTGAAATTTTGGCATGTATTACTTCGATATGAATTTTTAATCTCCAAAATTTTTATAGTTTGAACCTTTACTGATAAATGGTTATAGCACAAATCCCAAAATGACTTGTTTAAGACTAATTTCAGGATTAGTAAAAATCCCCAACTTTCACAAGATATTTCTCACAAATTATAACGATTCAAAATATGAAAAGTTTTCCACATGTAATTCGATATGTCTCCTTAGGATTATGAAAATTTAAGAGTTTGAAATATCATTGAAAATAATTTACAATGAAAATGCCAAAATGACTCTTTTACAAATGATTTTAGGATTAGTGAGAAGCCTTGTCTTTCATGGACCGTTTCTCCAAAATTATAGTGATTCCAATATGACTCATTTAAAATTGAATTCAGGATGAGTCACAAACCCTATATTCCATAGGATATATCTTTGAAATTGTAAGGAATCAGACCTTGATATTTTTACCACCTATACTTTAATATTTCACCCCAGTCTTAGTTGGAGGCGTGAAACCCTAGGATTGTAAGATTTGATACCAAATGTTATGATACAATGCCTTAAAAATGATAAAAAGTCAATGAATATAGTCAACTTCAAGGGGGAAACCTCCTTTTATAATATATCCAATTCAGAAGACAATATGAGATGAGATTAGAAGATCCTAGTCTGGAGACAAAGGGTGCAATTAAGGGTTCTAGCCAACCTACTAATATAACACTAGCAATGTAATAATTCAATATCTAGGGGCTTAATAAGGGGTTTTACACATAACATGGGGCATTTTATAGGGCTTAACATTGTTATATTGCAACCCCATTCAAATATGGATAAAGAAAGCTTGTAGATGCACTTGCCAACCTTGGCATGAGTTTTTTGCTCTTATCCATCCTCATGAATTAGATTCTATGTTTTTTCACTATGTGATTTTTGCACCAAATCATGATCACTTTGTACTTGATATATCCTTGTTTTGGTTCATAACTAAGCCAAAGGATACAACTTTTGATCTTGATGAGATGTTAGGGTGGCTTCATTGGTTGTATGATTATACTGATTTAATCCTCTCTTTCTTTGTATGTGTGTGTGTGTGTGTGTGTATATAGAAAATAAAATGATGTGACATGATCTTGTTTCTTTTTGTTTTACCTTTCATCTACCAGGGGGATCATATCCCCGTGCTCATTTTTACTAATGGTTTTATGTTAGAATGTAGCATGATATTTTTAGGTTTGATGCAAAGTGTAGATCTTGGAGTTCTAGATATCGTTGAGGTTTTCATGCACTCTATGGTGAGCACATGTCCCCATGTTGGAGCGAGATGTTACCCCCTCACATCTAGGGGTAACTAGAGGATATATTTTTTTTCTCTATGATCGGCATTAAAAACATCAATTCCAATGATGACATTCTTTATTCTCCATAGACAATTTCCTGTAGATGCCTTCCATTTTATTCTCAACTCACTCACATCGGACGATATGGTGGATGACACACATTAGGTATCCTGTTCTGATACTTCATATCGAGTGATATTGTTCAATGTTTTAGGCATGAAAATAGTGATCATGGGTTGAATTGGACTATGGATCATGATGCTTTGAATTTATACCTTTTCCTTATTTCACCTAGGTGGTCATGATCATCGTCTAGTCAAGTGTTGTCACTTTTGGGCAAAGTTGTACTACCGAGGGGCCTTGATAAGGGTAATGTGTATGTCTCCCAATCCATATGTAACACACTCCATATCTCTTGTATCCGTTATCCTATATTTTGGGTTGGTTTTCATGTGTCACCCATAAAGAGGTTGATAATATCATGAGAATGAGCTAGAATGCATGAGGTTTATGCACACACACATGCACACACACACATACATATACATATACATATCAAGTTGCATCAACTTCGATCATTATAGAAAGAGAAAATGTTATAACTCAAATCCAAATCAAAGAAAAAGGAAAGATTTTTTTTTTGAAAAACCAAGAAAGACTGAGAAAATGAGCTCTACCCCCTCGCTAAGAGGCCATCACCCCAAGTCTTATGCAAAGAATGCATACCTAACAAAAGAACTTAGCAAATGAAAATCAAAAGCCAAAAATGGTTGAATGGATGAAAAAAATTCAAATAGGGGTTTGGAAAGACATAGTGCTGAGGAAAGGATAACTCATTGCCTAAGCACTCCCTCATACAAAGTGGAGGAGAATCGATGGGACTAGATATATAAACTATATATATTTTTATATATTATTCCAGTCTGAGTTAAACAAATGAATGACTGGCCTTATATAAAGCTTTTAGTGAAGAGACACACCCTTCACAATGATCAATTACAAATATTAATGATTACATATATTAATTATTAATGAGAATTAGTTATGTTGGAATATTGAGGGGGGGGGGTGAGTCAGTATGAACACTTTTATTTCTTTAACCACAATTTAAAATCTTCAATAATATTGACTAGTTTATCATTATCATTCAATATATCATCAACACCATAATTCACTGCATAAACAACACATAAACATAGCACACCAGAATTTTATGTGGAAACCCAATGCGGGAAAAAACCACTGAATGATTTTCTTATTTATCAAAGAGTACATTCATTGGAAGCATCAACTTCCTATTTCTCCAGCTACAAGTTGAAGGAGGCCCCAATCCCCTATTTACAGGCTTCAACCTAAAGGAAGCTCGAACTCCCTAATTTACCGACTTCAACCGAAAGGAGGCTACCACCCCCTTTCCTTGCCCTGTCCAACCGCCATGAAATATAAATGTAGAACCTCTATTGTTGTAACTGATAACCTGTTGCTACTACTATTTCTAATACTTTTGTTTTTGCTACTGATTTCAATATCTCATCAAAACTACAACCACACATGCCTCATACCAAGATCCACAAGAGAGTTCTCCAAATCAAATGCTTATGAATCACTAAGACATATCTGTTTTTGATTTCTTCAGAATACACACCCTAACATACATAAGAAGACATACCTTCAACCTATAACTTACCTGGTGGATTAGATCTCTGATCTTCTTCTTTTCTTCTTCACAGATCCATGACTTGTACATTGCCTGCTCGCGGATGTCAACACTTTTCCCTTCCGCAACTCGCGGATTACCTCAAAGACACTATTGCAATAAATTTTCTTTTGTACACTCGGCTCGTGTAAATTTCTCCCTTCCCTAGAATTCGTTGCCTTGGTCTTACTACCTCATATCTTCCAATCTATATTCACACAAAAATATTCAATTGACTCTTCTCTGTATATATTTGTTTCCAATGAGGATCTCATTAAAAAATGCAGGGATTTCCTAGAATCATAACTTTTGACTTGGTTATCCAATTGGGTTGAAATTTTACAGGGAGTTGCATCTTGAAGAGTTCACTACCGTGCCAATCTAATTTATCAGGTCATAATCCATTTCAACACTTTTCGGGAGCCAAATTCCTTCATATGATGCCTCAAATTTGAGTTTTAGTGTTTTTGCGGGGTTTTTTATTTTATTTTTTTATTTTTTTTATTTTTATTTTTTTTTATTTTTTTTCGATTTTTAATTATCAGTTATCTCTTCGTTTATGCATGGTGAGTTGACGAATAATTTCACTCTAGTTAGCTCTTAGTTATTGGTCAGTTTTAGATTCATCCGAGATTTTTCTAAAATTAGTTGATTTTGTTTCTCGAGAATTTACCTTTTTCCTAATTTAGGGCCAACTCATAATGTCTTTTTAATGACATGCAACTGACATGCAACTTGTTAACTTCATGTTCAAGGGCTGACATCAATGACAACCAATCTTTCAACAATTCAATGACAACCAATTTTTCAACAATCTTCCCCTTTGGCATTGATGACAACACTTGGACAAAACACTTAGACATGGAGAACACTCATGCTCATGTTGGCTCCTCCTGTATTCATGCATCTTCTCTTCATTTCCATGCCTATGTTTTTCTCTCCCCCTTTGACATCAATGGCAAAGGGTGACTTCTCCTTAGGGTTGCTTCCCCTATCCGTAAGCCTTTGATCTCTATTGATGTTTCTCTTCATGGTGCTTCCTCGTGTAAATCTTTGATATAAAAAGAATTCAAAAACATTCAACTCTATCATGATTACTGTTGCTCTCCCCATGTCTTACTGTGCCAAATGCCATGTATATCACTGTGGGGATGAAACTACTCCAAGTTTCTGTCGAAGATACTCAAAAGTCTCCCTCAAAAGAGATTTGGTGAGGATATCTGCAATCTCTTCTTTTGTCCCAATGTACTCTACCTTGATGTTCTTCTATATAACCTGTTCCCGTAGAAAGTGAAACTTGGTCGGAACATGTTTAATCTTAGAATGCATCATTGGATTCATAAATATACTTATAACACTCATGTTATCACAAAATATCAGAATAGGCTCATCATATTCCACCTGTATGTCCTGCAAAGTTTGCTTCATCCAAAGAACCTGTGTACAACATGTTGTTGATGCAATATAGTCTGCTTCTGCTATGGACAACGATATTGAAGACTATTTCTTTCTCAACCAGGATACCAGACAATCACCCAAGTAGAAGGCTTCTCCACTTGTACTTCTTCTATCATCAACACTTCCTGCCAACAATTCCTAGTTACCTGTCCATCTTTGTTCAATTTGTTTCTGAATACCCATTTTGTGCCAATCACGTTCTTATTCTTAGGCCTTGAAACAAGTTCTTGTGTTTCATTCTTCTCTATATGATCCAATTCTTCTTCCATAGTCTTGATCCAATGTTCATTAGTGTTGGACTCTTCAAAATTGCTAGGTTCGACTGTGGAAAATAGTGCTAGATGCCTTTGTTCTGGTGAGCATAATTTTCTTTGGGTTTCAACTCTTGCGTCTTTATTCCCAATGATTTGTTCTGGTGGATGATTTTTCTGCATTCGTCGGCTAGGAGTTTTGGGAGATATCTAAAGATTTTTCTGGTCATCTTCCTCTTGCTATTCTTCTGGCTACTCTTCTTATTCTTCTTCTTCCATTTCTTCTACTTCTTCTTTCAAATCCTCTTCTTCTTCCTGCTCTACTGTGTCTTTGCTTTCTTCTTTGGCCTTTCGTACACTTGTCTCGTCAATCTGTAAATTGATGCTTTCCACTATTCTATTGAGTCTCATATTGAAACATTTGTATGCCTTGCTCTTGCTTGATTACCTGAAAAATATGTCTTTGTTAACTCGAGAGTCAAATTTTCCTATCCCGTCGTCTTCTCTTTTGATATAACACTTGCTTCCAAATACTCTAAAATTCTTCACATTTACCTATGTTCCTTTCCATAGCTCGTAGGGAGTCTTATCACTGTTACTTCTGAGCATTCCTCTATTTAGGATATGAACCACTGTATGTACTGCCTGTGCCCAAAATATGTCACCCAAATTGGAATCTTTCAACATGGTTTTGGCCATTTCCTGTAATGTTCTATTCTTTCTTTCAACCACTCCATTTTGCTGAGGTGTCTTGGATGCTGAGAATTGTATTTTTATTCCATGTTCACCACAAAAATTCATGAATTCCTTCGATGTAAAATATCCACCATTGTCTGATATCAAACAATTAATTTTCGAGTTTGTCTCCGTTTCAACCATCTCTTTGTATATCTTGAAGTTTTCGAATGCTTCTGACTTCTTCTTGAGAAAACAAACTGCAGTAATTCTTGTGTAGTCATCAGTTCGTAGCATGAAGTATTGCTCACCATTTAATCCCTTTGTTGTCATCGGTCCACATATATCGGTATGCACAATATCCAATGGTTTTGTCGTAGATTACTCCTTTGGTTTGAACTTGGTCTTGGTCTTTTTTCTCTGTAAACAATGCTTGTATAGGTTATTCATTGGATTTGAAATTTCAAACTTTTCTTTTAGTGCTTCCTTTCTGCTGATTTTGACAATATTGTCAAAGTTCATGTGACCCATTCTTATGTTCTAGAGCCAACTTTCATTTTCCTTTCCTAAGAAACATCTTTCTTTTCCAATTTCATTCAAATCATATATGTTGTTCAGAGTCCTTATCGATGTCGCTACTAACTTTCCTGATCCTTCTTTCCTAATTTCTCATTTCTCCGAGTTGAAGTGAAGTGTGTGTCCTTGATCGAACATTTTACTTACACTCAACAGATTGTGTTTCATATCTACAACCCCTAGAACATTTTATACCATGGCATCTCTGTTTCCAAGCTTAACTGTGACTCTACCTATAATTTTAGTTGAATGGTTATTTCCAAATGAAACTGATCCATCTCTTTCTTTATTCAGAGTTAAAAACCTGTTCTTGTCACCTGTCATATGCTTTGAACAACCACTGACAACATACCAATCACTTTTTCTGTGTTGGTATTGTAGAGAAAGTGAGCATTGATTCTACTTTCTTTTCCATATCTTCTATGGTTCCAATATATGATTGTTAATGTTATGATTTGGTTACCTGGGTGGAATAGTCAATTTGCAATTCTTTGCTATGTGTCCAAAATTGTTGCATTTGCAGAATTCTACTTCATTTCTCAATGAACCAAATTTTTTTTGGTTTCTATTGTATGCTTCATAAGATTTTCCGGGATAACTATTATTTAAGTACCCTGCATAGTTGCTTTGGTTCTTGGCATAGGCTTTGCAGTTTACAACTTTATGTCCAAAATTAGCACAATTAAAACAATGAACACACAATAACCTTTGATACCTGGGAGTAAATGATCTTCTTTGCGATGCAATCCTTTTGAATTCGTCTTCTTTATTTCTAGAATTTTCTTCTTTGGGGGCTTGCATGCTTCCTTCTTGACATAATCTCTAACAATATTTGCATAAATTCTTTGTTTTGCTTCATGTTTTGCTTCATGTTTTGTTGTCTTGGAGATCGATCCTTTCTCATTATGTAGTTTATTGTATCCTAGTCCAAATCTGTCATTGGATGGTCTTTGACTATTGATGATTTGATCCAAAGTTATGGTTCCCCACATATCTTTCTTTTCAAGATCTTTCCTTAAAGAGACTATTTCTTCTTCCAAGCTTCCAATCATTTTCTCCTTTTATTCTAACTGACTTCTAAGTGTTTCCTCGATTATTTTGTCTTCTTCTATTTGAATTTTTAGACTCATGATCATTTGCTCGATTTCTTCAGAGTTGGAATTCTGCGATCCCTCTTTCATTTTTAACTATGCCTTGAGTGACTTTTTTTCTTTCTTTCTTTCCTAAGTTATTCTAATGCACTGATTAGCTCTGCTTTGAGATCGAGTTTGCATTATTCTTCAGAATCGTCTTCATCATATTCTACTGCCACGAAGATTACTATTTCTGAATCACTGCCACTATCATTATCCTCCTTGTCTGACGAGGAACGATCCTCCTTTGAGTAGAAAATTTTGTTGAAGAATTTCCTTTTGTTTCTTCTCTTGTTTCCCTTTTGATATTTCTTTTCCCTTTTAGAGTCTTCTTCTTTATCACTATCTTTATTCTTATGAGGACATTTAGGAGAAAAATGACCAATACCACCACCATTAAAACATTTCAATGGAAGCATACCTTTATACTTGCCAATTCCTTTCTTTAATTTCCTTACGAAGTTAGCCATCTCTTCATGTTTCTCTGAATCATCACTACAATTGCAACCTGGTTTTGAATTTTTCTTGTTCTTCTTCTTTGTCTTCTTGGATGCCTTGAAATCTGCTTCCTTCGTGGCTAGGTTCTCTTGTTCTGTTCTCATTTCATAGGCTGTAAATATTCCATGTAGCTCATCCATGCTCAATGTACCAAGATCTACTCTTTCTTCTAGGGATGATATTTTAAGATCAAATATCATAGGAAGAGACCTCAATACATTTTGGACAACCATTGATTCATCAAATTCTACTCCCAATCCATTAATAGTGTTAACTATTTTGCCAACTCGCAGAAGGTAGGATGCAATGTCTTTATCTTCCTTCATCTTCAATTGTCCAAACTTGGCTCTGAATATTTGAAGCTTAGCCCCCTTAACTTTGGCACATCCTTCATAAATATTTTGGAGTTTATCACAAAGATACTTTACACTGTCACAATGCATAACCTTGACAAATACTGAATCAACTAGACTTCTTAAAATGGTATCTTT
>SNQJ01S0010099.1:88525-123490 GCA_010110895.2 Picea sitchensis | reverse complement strand
TTGTTATCTTGACTTAGAAGAAGAAGTTTGTTTTATCCTGCTTGGCCTTCTTTGAGGGTTCCCTTCCTTCGACAACTGATGCTTCGTCTGTTTCCTTCTTTTTCTTTAACTCAGGACAATGGTTCCTGTAGTGACCATATTTTCGACAGTTGAAGCATTGTGTCTTTGACATATCCTTTTCTTGATTTGGTTTCTTCCTTAAGCCAAAGTTCTTCTTATTCCTGAAATTCTTGAACTTTGCTGTGAAGGTTTGATCTCCGTATTTATTTTGGAATTTCTCTTTTGCGTTAATCCTTGATTCTTTTTGTGCACAACAAGTCCAAAGTTCTTCAAATCCGGGATACTCCTTTCTTGTGTCCATGCGTGCGGAAAATGCATCCCATGTCTTGGGAAGGCCATTGAGTACTATATTTACCAGTTCCTTTTATGAAATGATTTCTTCAATAGCTTGTAGTTGATCTCTTAACTGAGAGATTCTTACAAAGTATGATTTTATGTTGTCATCATCATTCATTTTCATGTCGCATAGCTCATTCTTCAGACTCATTACTTGTCCAATGTTTCTGACTGAGAAGAGGTTAGTTAGGGAATCATACATCTTCTTAGATGAGTCAAGATGAGAGATGTAGGGTATCAAGTGGTCTTTTTATAGATTCCACTATGATACTCATGGCATCGATGTCATTGTCCTTGAACTTCTCCATAATAGCAACGTTCTGAGGTTCCTTCTCTTTTCCTTCTTCAAACTTTGGTTCCATGATTTTTCCTTTCATGATATCCAACAATTTATTCTTGGCAAGGATGAGGTCAATCCTTGTCTTCCATGCTCTGAAGTTAGAAGCCCCTTCTAACTTGTTTTATGACTTCATAGAGTAAGTCATGACTGCTTTGATTTGTTCAACGTTTGACTTTGACCAAAATATCAAACTTGACGTCTTATCTTTCCGAGAGTACCAGGAGGTGCACTAGGTTAGGGCGTATGCTATCCAGAAATTAGGTCAATCTCTTCACTTAAGGTGCCTCAACAAGAGGGTTAGGGTTTCATTGCTACAACAAAAACTTTGACTGCAACTGCAACTGTAACTGAGCAAATCCTCCCATTCTATCTTCTAGCGGTTAGACTATCCGAAGATAGTGTGGGCCCATAACATGTTATAAATAATAGGTGTGCTCGTTTAACCATAGACAATATAGCAATAGTGTCTCCCAACCATACGCCGAAGCCCGAAGCCACCCTTGAGCACCTTAACCTTGACAGAGAGAATAATTCTAGAAGCAAACCCTAGGTCCAAAAGCCAATCAAGGTAGCATACCACTCTCCAGAGCTAGTGTACCAAGCAGAAAGTCCAAACCATAACCAAGAGAAAGTCCAAGCCTAAAACCAAAAATACTAGTTGTAGTAGATGCAACTACTCTCCAGACTTGTGTACTTACTAAATTTCTGCAGTTGCGAGTTGTGTGTGTCCAAATGAGCTATGACATTCTGTATTTATACTTCTCTTCCTTAGCTGTTTGGGCTGACTTTTCTTTTTGGAGGCTAAAAACTTAATATTAATTATTTTCTTTAGTCGACTTGTCTTCTAGGGTTATGTCCAATGCTTTAGGGTTTCTTCTTGCTTCCCGAAACATTCTATTCTTTTCAGGGTTACACGTGGAGGTTTAATACCTTCCGCAACTACCATAATATCAACAGATACCACTCCCTTTCCTTGCCCCATCCAACCGCCCTGAAATATAAATGTAGACCAATATGTCACTACCTCTGTCACTGTAACTGATAAAATGTTGCAGCTATCGTTTCTGATACTTCTATTGCTACAATTGATTTCAATATCTCATCAAAACTGCAACCACAGATACCTCATACCAAGATCCATAAGAGAGTTCTCCAAATCAAATGCTTATTAATCACTAAGACATATATGTTTATGATTTCTTCAGAGTACACACCCTAACATACACATGAATACATACCTTCAACCTATAGCCGACTTGGTGGATTAGATCTCTGATCTTCTACTTGTCTTCTTCACATATCTGCGACCTGTACACTTCATGCTCACGGACGTCCGTGCTTTTCCCTTCTACAACTCACAAATTACCTCAGAGACACTGTTGCAGTAACATTTCTTCCTTACACTCGGCTCCTGTAAACTTCTTCCTTCGATGAAATTCACTGTCTTGGTTTCACTACCTTAGATTTTCCAATCTATATTCACATGGAAATATTCAATTGACTCTTCTTTGTATATATGTGTTTCCAATGAGGATCTTATTAAAAAATGCAGGGATTTCCGAGAGTCATAACTTTTGACTCGGTTATCCGATTGGGCTGAAATTTTATAGGGAGTTGCATCTCAAAGAGTTCACTGTTGTGCCAATTTGATTTATCAGATCAAAATTTGTTTCGACACTTTTCAGGAGCCAAATCCCTTCATATGATGCCTCAAATTTGAGTTTTAGTGTTTTTGCAAGTTTTTTTTTTTAATTTTTAATTTTTAATTTTTAATTATCAGTTATCTCTTTGTTTATGCATGTAATCAGAAAATCTAGTTGAATAGTGTCACTCTAGTTATCTCTTATTTATTGGTCATTTTTAGATTCATCTGAGAAATTTCTAAATTTAGCTGTTTTTTTTTCTTCGAGAATTTACCTTTTTCCTAATTTAGGGCCGACTCATAATGTTTTAATGACATGCAACTTGTTAACTTCACATGCTTTTTGTTAACTTCTTGTTGAAGGGTTGAAATCAATGACAACCAATCTTTCAACAATTCAATGACAACTAATCTTTCAACAAGTTATACTACAAGTCATCCCTCCCTCAAATGCTTCATCCTCGAAGCATTGTTATTTTGACGACTAGATTTTTTTGGATCTTTTGGATTCTTCATTAGAATATTCTGAATCTTTATTGTTGTTGCTATCGCTCTCTATTTCAAACATATAGAATTGTTTTCCCTTGCATTTGTGGCATGGCCTCTATTTAGGTGCATGGCATCTAAAACATTGACTTTGGACATCTTCTATGTTAGGTAGTGGAGTCCCTTTGTAAGCAGGAGTAAACTTTGAGCTTGGTTCTTTAGAATGAGACCAAGGAGTTCATTGAAAGAACAACAATTTTTCTTCTTCCACCCTGGATTTTAATCACAATTGCTCCACATCCTTGATATATATTAGTTTAAGTTTGTTTCTTATGTCTTCCTTCAATCTTGATATGGCAATTTGTAGGAGGTGATCATCAAATAAATCAATCACATAGGTAGCTAACACATGTAACTCGTTAAATAATTCGTCCACCTTGCTTGCCTATTGTAATTGAGTGAGTTTAGAAAAGACTTAATTTTCCTGGATTTTCCAAAATCTCCTGAAAAAATAATGTCTCCCATTTCCTTGATTGGGCGTTTGAGTGATACCATAAGAACCAATTGCTCCACATACTTGATATATATTAGTTTAAGTTTGTTTCTTATGTCTTCCTTCAATCTTGATATGGCAATTTGTAGGATGTGATCATCAAATAAATCAATCACATAGGTAGCTAACACATGTAACTCGTTAAAGAATTCGTCCACCTTGCTTGCCTATTGTAATTGAGTGAGTTTAGAAAAGACTTAATTTTCTTGGATGTTCCAAAATATCTTGAAAAAATACTTCCTAAATGTCTCCCATTTCCTTGATTGGGCATTTGAGTGCTACCATAAGAACCAATTGCTTGTTGCCTTATCTAAGTGCAACAATGAAAAGTTAATTTTCTCCTCCTCCTCATACATCTTGTGTAACTCAAAATAGTGTTCAAGTTGATTAATCCACCTTGTTCCTTCCCTGTCATATTCTCCATCAAATATTAGTACATCAAATCTTTGATTTGCATAAATCCATTAAAGTATCCAAAATTGGACCACTATTTGGGGGCAGAAAAAATGAGCGGTGAGAGTGGAAACTGTGGCTAGTTGATTCCTTATTTCCATTTTCCAATGATGCAACATGGGCCTTGATCTCATCATGGTTTTCGCCCCACACCTTTAATCCTCGTCACCATGTCTCCTGGAGAAATCGTCCATCTCATTGATTTTTTTGTAAATTTTGTCTATACCGCTGCGTTTTTTAGAGATATCATCCATCGAGGCTTTTAATTATTTTATATCTACACCACTGAGTTTGTTGGAGATCTTCGCCACCATTTTTTTAAATTTATTTAACTCTCTATTGGATGACATATTGTTTGTGTTGGATAACACATTGCCTATGGCACCTGAGGCCTTCCTTGAAGTTTCTATATTTCTCATGGTTCCCTTTAATATCTTTTTAATGCTACACTTTCAAGGTCAAATGTCTTTAAATATTTTAAAGAATATATATTAAAATATATTAGTTGAGGTGAGTGGTGGGATTCCTCTCTTGACTATGGTTTCACTCGCTTGGGTTTCTTTAGTTTCTCGTAAAGCTAAAAAAATTATTCCACGTCTATGTTTTTTTTTTAAACTTGTATTTTAGTATTCCTTATTCACATGTTTTCACATGTTTGACGTTCTCCCTATTCATATTTAATTTATTTGCGTCACACCTCTGCAGCCGTCCCACAAGTGATTGCTAATCCAACAAATATTTTTATTTATGATTCCAAGGATACGTTGTCGCTCTCTTATTATGTTTGCCACACAACTTACACCGAATTCTATTGTTTCTTGGTTATTAACAACATAATGCACCCAATAAAAAACCACACACAATAGTCTATACATAAAAGAGAGATCACATTCCATGCACAACAATATGTTTCGAAATCCATGCACAAGCATCCATGGACAATAGTCTATATGAAGAAGAGATATCACACTCAATGTGCAACATCCTCCACGCACAAGTATACACACACAACAATTTATATGTAGAAGAAAAAACGAGCAATGGACATATTGGCTCTGATACCATTTGGAGGAGAATTGGTGGGAATATATATATAAAATATATATTTGTTATATATTATTCTAGTCCGAATTACAACAATGAATGACCGACCTTATATAGATATTTTAGGAAGAGACACACCCTTCAAAATGATCAATTACAAATGTTAATGATTACATATATTAATTATTAATGAGAATTTAGTTATACTACACAAAGGCACTCATGAGGATGACTATCATACATAATCTTTCATGACTATGCCGCCACGCATGAAATAAACCCCAAACCATACCATATGCAATTACACATACTCCTTGATGGGTATCTCAATAAATACTCATTTTATTGAGTACCAACACACCTAATAAGGTTTAATAATGATCCTCCCATACGTAATCTTGACAAATTGTATAACTTTATGAGCTAGTGTGAAGTTTGAAGAGGATAGTTAATGTGATATATCTAGTGGATTTTGCATTGGCTTGACTCACTTTATATGTTGTATTTGACTTGTGTACATGACTATTGTGTTTGATGGATACATTGGACTACATGAGCCACTCCTTGGACGATGGATTTGACATGGATACCTACTTGATTGATTCCTTGGTCCTTTGGAGGATGTTGACGGGATACTAACACACTCGATGGAGGTCGTACACTACTTGAGAGCAGTCATTCCACTTATTTGGGAGGATGTTGAGCCTTTTGATGACATGGATCCTTTGTTGAGACACCCTAGCACCCATGGGGTATGAGTTGATCCTTTAATGATGGGACGTTGCACCTTCACATGATGATTTTCCACCTCTTGATGGGACGTTTCACCTTTGATGGGACATGGCACCTTTTTGACGACGATATTTCACCTTTTTATGAGACGTCACACCTCTTGGGGATGATATGTCACTTGGAGATGAAACATTGCACCACTTGGAGGGAACATTTCACTTTTTGATCCCACTACACATCATTTTGGAGTGAGCCGTCCACTTTATGAGGTCAGTTATACCACACCTGTGGCGTCTAGCATGCATTTATGATGGACGTTTTGACATTTGAGCATATTTACTTCATCTTGGAGGCATTATTGGGGGTGTTAGTGACATACTGCTCTTGTAACATGGAAATTTGTTGTCTTTTTTCCTTATCTCTAGGGTTTGTGAAGGATAAAGGCATATTTTATGTTTTTAGGCCTTTTAATGGATGAGAAGGGTGTTAGATCTCTCATATAATTAAGAGAAGCACTTCGCACTTGTAAATCATTGCTACTTGGGGAGAATTATCACTACTTGTCTACTATTTCTTCTCTCTTATGAAATTTTTTGTGGATGGCTAGTTAGAGTAATTTTTTGGAGATGATGTCTTGTGGATGATTTTAATTATTCATGGATGTTCATTGTTAGGGTTTTAATGGATGCAAGATTTCTTGAGTAGGTGGTTTCACTTTATCTCGTGTTTTTTTATTATTAATGAATGTAAGTGTAATGATGCTTCTCTAGTGATGGTTGTGCATTATCTTGGTTCTTTCTTGAACAAAACCTTCTTGTCAAAACCTTTGGAATATTACTAGTGAAGAATCTTCCCTTGAATTATCTTTGAAGACCTATCAAGATACTAGGAGCCTCTTCTAGGGTTAGTAGTGAACAACCCTAGATCCACTTACATATCTTCAAAGGAGTCCTTAATTGATCCCATATGCCCAAAAAATATAGTAGGCACTAGTCTTATCTCAAGAGTCAATAAAAAAACTCAAAATTCAATCTTCATTTTATGTTTTAGGGTTAGATTAGGGTTTTACAACAACAATATATTCATTTTCAGCTATAAAATACTTGGACATCTTGGTATTCATGCATATATTTTACTTAACAATCATATTTAAACCCTAAATTGCTTTGCTGATTTATTATTTCATTCTAATTAGGGATGAATGCGTAGGGTTTTAGAGTTATTATATGAATTTTTAATCTTATATTTTGTTGGTTGATAAAACCCTAATTTTATTCATTGCTTTAGACCCTTTTTATTGGCTTATTACTTGTTCCAAGGGATAAATTTATTGTTGTTGTTATAACTTGTATTACTACTGTAATTCACCATATTTTTTTCAAGTTTTACAATAGGCAATAGTTTTTTCTTCTTTTGTAGTGTTTGGGCATCCTTTTGTGCCAAAAATTTACTTTATAACCCTTCTAGATTACCCTAGATCCTCATCCATCAAAATATGGAAATTGTCTTACCACCGTGTTGTTACCTTGATTATCTTATTCCATCGGGGGTAGATTGAGTAGCTACACAGGAGGCCTTAGACTTGATTGTGTCTTGTCTAGGGATTCCTTGAGGCTATTAGGGAAAAATCCCTTGTGCTAGATCTATTCCTTCACTAATGAGAGGAAAGTTATTTCCTAGGTGACAGTGGTGACATCCTTCGATATTCCACTGGTTTTAGCACCTTGTGAAGGCTTTGCACTAAGATGCTAGATTGTGTGGTAACATGAAAATATAGGGATTAAGAACATCTACAAAAAACCAAGCCTAGGCCTATGCTCTTCTTTAGGGCCTCCTTCTAGCAAATAACTCGAACATAAATCATTATTGGAGACTCAAGTATCATCATGAAATCAATGGTTTTGAAGTCAGCTTTGAAAGGAAATAAGCTAGCCTCAATCATTGTAAAAATAAACAAGGAAGTCAAAACTCTGAGCATGGTTTCATTCTTTCATGTTTTGAGACTTAACACAACTCTTAGGTTAATTGGTTAGCCAATTTAGGTACCTCTCTTTTGCAAGGGGTCATGGCTAAAAATGGGTAGTGTTGCTGTTTTTATATCCCCTAAGTTTACAAGACATTTGAATCACAATCCATGTCACATCCTTGTTAAAGAATGCGTGTTTTAATAAATCTCATTTTAGTTTTGAAGTGTGGGGAGATGAATTGGAAGGAAATAACCTCATCCTAGCTGCATGTGAGAATTAGTTACTGTCTTTCCTTTTAATTATCTCTTTATGGCTTCTCATTGGAAAGGTCAAAAAATTGACGAGACTTAGGTTGGAACTCGACATGGCTCTCAAATTCCCACTTAGACTTGAGCTCACGTGGAAATAATTTTTTTTTTCTATGGCTGATGCATTGGGATTTTGGTCCTTGGCTTGGAGTTTATGGGTATTTTTAGTAAGTCAATTCCTAGAGTTCTTTGGTTGCCAAAGCAAGTTCTGATGAATTTATTATCAAAGGAAAGCTCACTCATTGCTTCTATGGAAGGGGTTTCTATGCTTTTTTTTTGAAAACCAGGGAAGACATGGATCTCATATTCACGAGTGATCCTCATTTCTTTGGCACTCATGTAATTTACCTAAATAACTAGACACCAAATTTCAACCCAGAGCATGATGTTCCCTCTGTAGTCCCTTTTTGGGTTCGCCTCCCATATATACCCATTCATTTATAGAATGAATTAAAATGCATAGAAAAATGACACTTTGGGTCGCTATATAAACAAGGTTGAACCAAAATATGGGATGTTTTCTTATGCAAGGATTTGCATGGAGGTTGATCTAGAAAAAGGATTCTGGAAACAATCCTTTTGATCTTAGATAACTGGAAGAATGTGTAGCCCCTAGATTACAAGAAATTACCTTTCAAATGCAAAGCATGTCATGAATATGGACACTTTGCAAAGGATTGCAAAACAAAATGTAGGATGCACCACCGATTGTAGACAAATAAGATCAATGGGAAATTGTCAAGAAGAAAATGAACCCTAAACAACTAGCCACCACATTTCATCCCAAATCAACCTCTTCACTTCTAGGTATCTGGGTCCCTTTAGGTTCCAAACATGCATTCTCTCACTCATAATCAATAAATATACCTTCCAACTAGCATAGTGAACAAGCACAAAGATCCCCCAATCATGTCAAAGGAAGCAACTTATCTTTTCAAGTGAATAGGTATGAAATTATTTCTTAAGAAGAAATGGCACCCTTTTTTGAAATTTTGGTATTCACAAACCACACCCTTTCTAGAACATCCTTTATTAGTACAAATGCCTCTAAGGATAACCAAAATTAGTGTCCCCAAAAGTTAAATGATATCTCTTCCAAGAACAAGTTAATGGGATCCTATATAAGTTTCTCTCTTCGGTCTTTACAAACAAGGTAAATATGGAGTCAACTGGAACTGTGGATGATCTACTATCTCTTATTTTAGTTGCTCGCCAATCGAACTTTTAATCCAACATATAATAGTTTATGCTTGGTCGAGCCTCTCTTCCATCACAATCTTGTCCTTTTAATATTGTTTTTTTGGGCATGTATAAGGCCAATGGCCTTCCTAATTGTTTCTAGAACTATACACTAGGATTCAGTTACATATCCCACCAATCTTCCACAATGCTTGATATGGCTCACAATTTAGAAAATATTGGGCCTTTCTTAGACTACCACATGACACATTTTGATTGGTCAAAGGGTCCACATGTCAACACCCTAGGTGGCCATGTTTCCTGCCAACTGGGAATCAAACTGATTTGTATTGGGGCACCTAATTCTTTTGTTATGTGGAAGTATGGATGCAATGTTGATCATGTCACATGCTCTACGTGCATTACTCTTTGTAAACCCGTGTTTAATACACAGAAACAAGATCCCCTCCTATTTTCCATGCCTTCGCATGGGCTACAGTCTTGCCTTACAAAGGCTTCCATGAACTTCTCCAAAGAGAAGTAATAGGATCTCAACAAATCTTATAAAATATGTTTGAAACATGGAAATTCATAAGAATTCTTGAGAACAAAATTAACCAGATAATTGACCACTTATCCATTTTGAATATTCACAGATCCATTTGGATCAAGACTTCCCTTACAACTAATGGTGAGCCAACTACTTCTCTTAGTGAAACCATGTTTCACTGAATTCTACCCATGTCAATTGAGCATCACCATACCTATGATTAATATGACAATTCTCCTTTCAATGTAGTTAATTCTTCTTATGCAACAAACTTATGAAGAAATCATGGAGTCAACTAATTACCAACTACCTATGCATCTATCATTTATGGAAAGAAAAAGGGTGGCACCAACTTCTTTGATTGAAGGCATTAAATTGATGATTTATTTTGTTGATATGATCTTGGGCTCTTGAATCTTCTTTCGGGATAGAATATGTGGACAAATCCAATGGTTATTCCTTATTTCTTCCTTAGCTTTGTATGTACAACACATGCATTCTCCAATATCTTCCACATACAATGTTTTGTCCTCCATGATGACAAACCAAAGATTGGTCAGATTCTACACATTTCCAAATTTTGGAAAATACCACAAATTTTCATTTATTCTCTACAGTGTAACCATGCCTCCTTGGGAGAGAACAAATCAAGTAAATTGTTTATTACCTTGTTATTTTCATTTTCATTGGATTAAAATTTGAAATTGGTCTGAAATTTGGTCTTTTTTAGATTTATTTTTTATTCCACACAATGCGTTTAAACATTTTGGCTCGCCTCGAAATTTGGTGTGTGCTGTGAATTTACAAGAAGCACCACCATCGATGTGTATATGCTCAATAAAAACATCGGTGCCATTCATAGAATGACACTGCAAAAATGTTGAAAAATAAACATAGTGGTGCATCTTTCTGGATGCCCCTGTTATAGGTAAGTTATAAAATACAATGCATCTTTAAACAAAACGTTGGTGCTCCAAGATAAATGGATTATCAGTGCATTCCATTAACCAAATGAACCAATGATATGTAGAGCAAGGCACTGGGAAAAATACATAATAATTTATCATAGTGGTGCGTCTTATGGGGCACCCCATTTATGATGCGTTCTAAAAAAACGCAACACTAAAAAAAGGTTTGTTATTTAAGAAAAATCGAACCTCGGTGTGTTCCATTTAAGCAACCACACTGCCAAGTTTTCATCATAAATTTTTTAACCTAGAGATGTGAGTAAGTCCACGAAACACACCGGTGTGGTTTACAACGTGACACTAGACCAAATATTTAATAATTTATCATAGCGGTGCATTTTATTGAATTCCCTGTTATCGGTGCATCCTAAAAGACAACACATTGCTAAAAGACGATGATGCTCCAAGGAACTTGGAGCATCGGTGCTTGACTTGGTTTACCACCTAAAAATTTAATAAAGCGATGCATTTTGTAGAACCAACCGCACTGTGTCGCACATAACATAGATAAAATGGCATAGCGGTGTGTCTTGTGGTATGCTCCGTTATCGATGTGTTAGAGAACACAACACACTGCTTAAATACATATTAGTGCTCGAATAACCATGTAGCATTGGTGCATTTGAATTATCGCATAGATCAGCCATGTTTTTCTTATGATATAACACAATGGGCAGTGTGTATTATCTAATGTAGTAGCACCGATTACTTTTCCACATTTTGTTTGAAAACATAAATTAATTTCATTTTTTGATAAATACAAAAAGTTATATATGTCTGTGTTTTATAATTTCAATTTGTCTTATATATATATGCCTACAAAGAATTTTATGTGAATAAGACATGACAACAATGATGAGCGCAAGAGCAGTCGTAGCAATAGCCAAAATAAAAACAATTTAATTCATAAAATATGTATGCAAACCTCCACAATTAAATTTTGTAAAGGTTTTGCTTTGCAGATGCAAAAATGGAGGTCACTCTTCGGTGCCTCTCATAATTTAGTGCACCGACTCAATCCTATGCCACTCCTTCAGTGCTCTAACCCACATCTCCTCCTCCGTAGGCTGCTCAACTTTCTCCAAGACACTGTTCTCATCATTCTTGTAGCCATAATATGAACTGGCATCAATTCGCTTGTAAATATCATAACCATACCTCCCAATCTTCGCCTCGAGGGGACTTATCAAATAACTCTTTAAGGTTGGGGAGGAATTTCGTATCCCCTAAGCATTTATAATCAGGGCCCTTGCCAATGGAACTGGGAACATCAAATTCGTTCCTTTCCAAATTCATCACATTGGCCCCTACTTTGGCATAATTAGGACTTTCAAGCTCTACGATCATAGCTTCCCAATGCCCCTTTTTCCTGATCAACAAGAAAGGAAACTTGGTCATTGTATTAATTATAATAATATGTCAACCTCAAGAATGACCTAAGGTCCACATTGTATATTTAACAGATGTTAAGAAGCACATTTGGAAAAAAAATGATGATCCATAAGCTTTGTTAGCATGCCTTATCACTGAATATTAAGAATTTCCTTGGCCTTGTCCCGATCCTCCATGATATTCTCACTCATGTATTTACTAAGAATCTCTTGTTTCTTCTTCTCCACAACCATGTGCTCGATCATTTTGTCATCCAGAAGGGGCATGTGGAAAACAAACTCTCGCTCTCTCTACTATCAGTTTCCCTTGTCCTACTCTCCCATTTCTTCTGCCACATCCTCTTCCTCAAACAAGGCTAGATTAACAACAACAACCTCCCTGCTCTTGAACATCAACTTGACCTCCCTATTGAAATAATCGATCCTCTACCACTCCATCAACATTATGGCTCACATCTCCTCCTCCATAGGTTGCTTTACTTTCTCCAAGGTATCATCCTTGTCATCCATATAGCTATGATAACTAGTGTCAATTCACTTGTAAATATCATACCTACACCTCCTCTTCTTCTCCTCAAGGGACTTATTGAATACCTCTTTGACATTGGGGAGGAATTTCACAACACCACTTGTTCAATTGGTTGCTAAAATATTGTAGCATGCCATCTTCCAGAAACCAATTGTACAAGTGGGGTTGGGAAATTCCTCTCTGATGTCAAAGAGATATTCAACAATCCCACCAAGGTGAGGAATATGAGGTCTAAGAATGATATTTACAAACAAATTGATACCATTTATTATGACTACATAGATGATGAGGACGGTATCTTGGAGAAAGTCGAACGACCCGCGGAGGAGGAGATGTGGGCCATAACACCGAGGGAGTGGCAGATGATCGAGTCTATCAAGAGGGAGGCCAGGTTGATGGTCTAGAGTGGGGAGGTTTCTATTGTTAATTCAGTCATTTTCGAGGAAGAGGAGGATGTGGAAAAATAAATGGGAGAGAAAAACAAGGGAAACCAACAACAAAGAGAGAGAGAGAGTTTGTTTCCCATGCACCCCTTCTTAATGAGAAATAGATCGAGTGCATGGTTGTGGAAAAGAAGAAACATGAGATTATTAGTAAATGCATGAGTGAGGATCTCATGGAGGAGTATATAAAGGCCAAGGCAATGCTTATACATTCAACAATAAGGCATGCTCATGAAGCTTATGGATCATCATTTGTTTTTTCAAATGTGCTTCTTAACTTCTATTAAATATACAATATGGGCCTTAGGCCATTCTTGAGGTTGATGGATTATTATAATTAAAACATATAATAGGGTTCCTTTTTAGTTGATCAGAAAAAATGGGCACTTAGAAGCTCCAATATTAGAGCTCGACGATCTTAATTATTCCAAAGTAGGGGCCAAGATGACAGACTTGGAAGAAAACAAAGTTGATGTTCCCGGTGCCACCAACAAGGGGATCGGTTACATATACTTCGGGGTAACAAAATTCCTCCCTAACATCAAAGAGATATTAGATAACCCCCCTGAGGTGAAGAAGAGGAGGTCCAAGTATGATATTTACAAATGAATTGACGTTACTTATTATGGCTTATACATGAGTGACGAGGATGGTATCTTGGAGAAAGTCGAGCAGCTCGCAGAAGAGGAGATGCAAGGCAAAGCATTGAGGGAGTGACAGAGGATCAGGTATGTGCATTAAATTATGAGAGGCATTGAAAAATGACTTCCTCCACAAAATTTTAATTGTGGAGGTTTGCATATGTAATTTGTTAATTAAATTCTCTCTCTGTTCATTTTTAAGTAACAACTGCACTGGTGCACTTTCAATCACATTGGTGCGCTATAAATAGTATAGCACACATGTATATTATGTTTTTCATATCATGTTGATGTTGTTGTTGTTGATTTGTAAAATGTATTATGAGTACGCTTTTGATTTATCTATTTTTAAATTAAATTTGAGATGTATCACTCATTAGAATTTAGAGTTGTCATATAATGTTTAACTTTAGTTTTATGAAATTGTTTAATTTGGATTGTGATTGCAAAAATTTATAACCATCAATGCCATATAATGCTTAATTTTTCTTCAAGGTGAATTGTTTGTTTTCCAACAAGATACAATATGTTGATTAAAAATGCTTACAAAGAAAAATACATAAAAATGATGAGTGAAATTATACTGATTTGAATAATTGTGTCTTTTTCATATATTATAATAATAACATTATGATATAATTATTCACTAATATATATATATATATATATATATATATATATATATATATATTTTAAGATCACGACCAAGCCACACCAAATTGGTGTATGAGACCCCCTTGTTTGTGGGACAAGAGACCCCCCTCCGCCCATCGATTTGACTGGTAAAGTCTACGGAGGTATACATACCCTACCCCCCTCTGGATTTGAACTTGTGACCTCTTAAGAGGAAACACATGTTCTTAACCATTAGGCCCATTAATAATGATGTANCCGCCCATCGATTTGACTGGTAAAGTCTACGGAGGTATACATACCCTACTCCCCTCTGGATTTGAACTTGTGACCTCTTAAGAGGAAACACATGTTCTTAACCATTAGGCCCACTAATAATGATGTAATAATAATGTTCTTTTATTAATTTTTGTTATTTAAAGATTACAAGACAAAGCTATAATATAATCGTTTACTAAAATTACAATTATTATATTTAATTTTTCCAAAGATTTTATTAATTTATATTATTCAACTATCATAATATATTAAATTTATTTAATTAAGTTTAAATTATAAAATATAAAGAATATATAATAATAAATTTTGATCTATACACTTTTGATGAAATGGTTTTGCAGTTTTTAACTCTATTACCAACTTTATGAATCTTTTATTAAAAAAGTATGTAAAAGTATGTAATTATTAATTGAATCTTATATTAAAAAAGTATGCTAAGTATTCTATTTCCTTGATTTTGTATTAACATGTATGCAAATATTGGATTTGGTTAATAAATGAAAAAAATAATTTGAATAGTTACTCTTATGAAATGTTATTGTTTTAGGTGGTTGTCCAAGGCTGGAAGATTAACCCTGACAAAATCTGTTTTGGAGGCCATTCCATTTTATTGGACGTCTCTCGCCTGGATCCCAAAAGGAATATTAGAAAAGGCCAGGCATATTTGTTTCCGATTCATATGGTTTGGGACTCAAGACCAATATACTCCACCTTGGGCAAAGTAGGAGCTCCTCGCTCAACCCAAATCCTTAGGGGGATGGGGTCTAAAAAATATCTTCATGTTCTCAAAAGCTTTGGCTACTAAAGTCTATTGGTGTCTCCTATTAGACACTAGTCTATGGACCTTGGTGGTGGAACACAAGTACATTCATCTAGAATTTGTGGAGGATTGGATCCAGAGGCTTGTAAAGTCCGTTTCAAATTGTTCCATATTTTGGAAAGCGGTGGTTTCTTCCTTCCCAGTAGTGGGTGACGGTTTGGCCTGGAAAGTTGGTAGAGGGAATCAAGTCCACATAGGGGCAGATCCTTGGCATGGGAGTGGAAACTCTCACAAATTTCCATGAGAACTTATTGATTGGCTCCTTCTATAGGATATTTTCTTCTTGCAACAAATTACAGACCCTGGAACAACCAACCCATGGAAGCAGGGGTGGAGAAGCTCTACATATATTGGCTTAGATGGCGATCTCCCCCCTTTATGGGAAAACTACATCTTAGATCTTCGGTCAGGGCATATCAGGCTTACTGATCGTGAATATGAGCTGGTTTGGAAAAAGGCCCCGCATGGGGTATACACCCCAAAACTGGGATATATTGCATTAAATATTGATATCCTTCAAAGGGAGTCGTGATGGTGGTGGCATGGTTTGTGGAAACTAAAATGTCCACATAATGAATTTTTTTTCATATGGTCTACTTTAAATGACAAGGTCCCTACATAGGACAATATGAGAAAGCACTAGATTGCTGGGCCAGGTTGGTGCCCTCTCTGTAGAGCAGATAATGAATCCATTTCTCACATTCTTATCACTTTCCCTTTCTCCAAGCTAGTTTGGAAAGAAACCTTGGCTCTCACGAGACATGTGTGTGTTTGGAGAGGCCCCTCTCTAGAACATGCATGGAAGGATTGGCTACAAGTTTACAAATTCAAGAAAATCAAAGATTTACCTTTGTTAGTCAGCTGGGGTATTTTGCTGGCTCGAAACTTATCCATTTTCAAGGATAAGGCCTTTATCCCTGAAATCATTGTAGCACAAGGAATCTTGATTATTGCTCATCTTCCTCAAGAGAAGGATATTCCTGTTGTCTGTAACAATCTTCCCGAGCTAATTGATTCTTCAAATCCTTGAGCCTATTTCGATGGTGCCTCACATAATCAATTATGTGGGGGTGGTGTTGTATTCTTTCTATTTGACAATCACTTCTATAAAATTAAAATGGGATTGGGACAGGGGACCAACAATTATGTTGATCTTATGGCTCTAAAGTTGTTGCTTCAATTTGTTGGGGAGAAGGGGGTTCAATCCATCCAAATTTTTGGGGATTCTATGAATGTCGTCAACTGGTCTCGCAAAACTAAGACTTGCCACAATATTTTTTTGCTACCTATTGTGGAGGAGTTTTCATATTATTGGAATCTTTTGAATCTTTTTCCCTACGCCATGTTTATAGGGACTGAAACTCGATAGCGGACTTGTTGTCAAAAGCAGAGATTCAACTCACTTTTGGCCAATGGCATATTACAGAATCAGATGGAGAACATTTTTTTGAGTATTATTATCGTCCATTCATAGATGGACCTGCCAAAGCTCAATAAAGAGAAAGCAATTCAACCTCCTTTTATTATCATAATCTGTATATAATCTCTCTTACATTGCTCCTGTTTTTTGGAAGGTATTTGCTGGTCTTCTGAGACGGATTTTTTGTATTTGAATTATGGCCCTCTGGGGCATGACATACTCCGATATGGTGTTTTGAATATATGTTGGGGTCCATTTGGAAACTATCTCCTGCTGAGGTTTTCTTGAGAGTCTGCTATATCAGGGATCCTGTTTACTTCTTGGGATTCATAACCTTAGCTCTCTTTTCTCATTGTCAGAATGTGCTCACTTAACACCTATAGAATGTAATTTTGTCTCTTCGGATGAATAAAATTACGCATTTTTTTTGTGGGAAAAATGTTATTGTTTTATTTATTTTATTTACAACGTTATAATAATTGTTCATAATTAAATTTATAATTGTTATATATATATATATTTTTTATTTAAATTTTATAATTAATTAAATTTAAATTATTAACTATGAAAATAAAATCATTAATAATAATGAATGTTAATATACACAATTTGCTTTAAATGACTTTATGATTTTTTGCTCTACCACCAACTTTACGAATCTCCTTGTTAGGGTCCTATAATTATAGGAAATTTGATGACTCAGATATCATTTGTTGGTCTCATGATGAAGCTCCTGGCTTGCTGACTCACCTCACTTCCCCCTCCATTTTGCATCTTCCTTCACCCATCTTCCTACTACATCATCCACTTATCCTTGATAACCCATCTATTGTCGCGCCTCTAATCCACTTTCCATTCATTCACTTCATCATTCTCCCGCCATTCTTCCCTGAATAAAACAAAGTTAGATAACCCAGGATGAATAATTAAATAAAATATTAATTAGTTGAATAACTAATTAAATTAATAATTTAAATAATTAGTAATTAGGTTAGTGTGTTTATATTAGAAATTAGGTTAGTGTAATAATAAATTAAAATTAAAAAGATATTAATAATTAATAATTAATAATTATTAAAAAATAAAAACAAAAACAAATAAAACAAAACAATAAAAAACAAAACAAATAAAAAATACATATAAAATAAAACACATAAAACAAAATACAATAAAAACAAAAATAGATAAAACAAAACCATAAAAAACAAAATAAAATAAAAACTAAAAAATTATGTCCTAAGTCTAAAAGCCCACTCCCTTATTTCATGATTTCAGACCCCCCCTTACGTCATTCAACCAAAGGGGGGTCCGAAAAGTAAAACCACCCCTGCCACATGTCTCTACCCCATGATTTCGCCCCCCCCCTCCAAATCTGTTTACCACCTACCCCCCTTTCGAAAAACCACCTTTCCCCCCAAGAAAACCGTTTTTGCAAGGTTTTAACTAGTCATCTTCTAAGGCGTGTTCTGGGAAAAAAAGGACGTATTTTCACAAATCGAGAGAGGTTTTTCTCCACAACAGGGTGAAATTTAATAACCTCTCTCAGATTTTGCACAGGTAGCATGGTTTGGGAGAATCAAGAGCATATTTAAGCCCTATTTTTTGGGATTCAAAATTTTCTTGTTTCAGACATCAGTTTCAAACCCAAATCCCAGACAACTGGAGATGAATTTAAAAAAAATGAGAATTTTTTTTGCTCAGAACAAGCTGATATACAAAAACCTCCACCATATTTTAAAAAACTATCTCAGATTGGGATAATCAAAGACTTCCTTGGACCCTATGTTTTCAAAGTTTTGGGAGGCGAATTTATTCAAAGGGACATATGACAATGAAATCAGTGGGCATCAAGAAACCTAGCAACAAAGATCATACAACACAATAGAGTCAAAGGGTCAGATCGCCAAAAATCTCCATCAAGTCAGCATGCAGTTCCAGGATCCAAACATAACTCATCTACCAGCTCCAATATTCGAATCACTTGGCAGTTTGTTACATTTAAAGTTTATTTTATTAAATAAAATCAAGCATTAGAAATCTAACCAGATCTGCATGATTCCTGTATTTTTTTAATCTAAAATCTAATTAGTTTAGATTTTCCTAAATTTAATCTTGCTCATTAATGACAGGATCATTGTAAATAACTTATGAATACTTCTGATTTCGAGGTATTGTGGGTTGGTTAGTTGGGACCTGTCAGTAGGATAGGATCCATATTGTGAAGCAGTCCACAAAGATCATTTGATTCAGATTTCTAGTAATACAGTGCGATCATTGTAGGATTCTTGTGGCGAATTCCATTGGTGAAGTGTATCTTTTTTTGTAAATTTATCTTTCTGTTATCACAATTACTACCTACATTTTGAATTGTTCTGAGAAGATTAGGAGCTGAATTTGTTTTAATGTACACTTTGTCTATGGCTTAGAATAATATATGTGTTTTCCATTGAAGATTGAAGCCATAATTCTTAGTTTCTCTGTTTTTAATTGGACTGCTAAACCTTTTCCATCATTTCCATACATTAAATCTTGAGGATCCAGTGAGTTTGCCTACATTGCCCTGCAATATTAGCCTGTTAAGACCTGTTTTTTTTATCAATTCCGAACTGTGACTCCATTTTCCCCTGTTCCAACCAAATAATTCAAAACAAACAAACAACCATGTACTTTCATAACTAGGCTAACATTCTAATCCAAACAAAGCTAAATCATACAGAGAGATCCCTCTATGAGTCTAGGAGGGCTAGTGATCCAAAAATGAAGGTATTGTTGATCAATTGCAAGTTAGTTTAATGTACTTTAGGCATCGGATCGATAAGAATGCGAAATACATAAACTTATTATCTTGTTTGCGGAATATCAAATGTGACTTTTACTTGATGCTTATTAATGAATAAAGAGATCAGCCATTAATATCCATGCTGCAAATGAAGAGAATAGAACAACAAAGACGAAAGAGAAATAGAGATAAGAGGTTGATAACAAAGTTCACCAATCATTGGCTACGTCTTCGGGCCTGCTTCCAAGTGGAGGACCTCTTTATTGCTCTTTAAAATGCTCAAAGTTCTCTTACAATGATCTTTGTTGTTACATTACATGCTTCATGTCTATTGTACAAAACCTCCTTGCTCATATTCATGCATGCACCATCAAAATCCTCTCAACAACATGAGAAAAACGCCTCTCAAAATTTACAAATTGCTCCTTGAAAACCCTGCATCAAAAAGTCTCCTACAAGCTTCAAAAGCCTGGTTCTTATAGTTTTCAAGGCTCAGATGAGGAATCCCAACTTCATTCAAGATCTGGCCTCTTTCTGGGATCGAATCCACCTTCAAATGGCCTCAAAATCCTCAAAAAACCAATTTCTGGGCATAGAATCAGGCAAAAATCAATTCTGTATAGTTTAAAAACCACTTTTAATTAAAAATACACAGAGTAGCCCCTTTGGGCTATGCGCACACCCATTTAGTTCGGTCATATGGTGACCATATGGCCAAGCTCTAGCCCAAAGGGCTAAGCGCTGGCCTTGGATAAGCTCCAACCCCTGGTCTTTGGGTGCGTTCCATGGGACCTCTGTTTAAAAGAATATACTCCGCGCGCTTTGGAAGGAGATAGCCACTAGTTTCATTGCATACATAATATAACTATGGGCCGGGGCTTAGCCCCAGCCCTTTTTCCACCCACTTAGCATTACATTACAATTTAAATAAAATTAAACTTTTTACATTTAACAGTAATACGTGTGGCGCGTTGGTGTTAGGGCTCTCCTCAAAGCGCTTTGCTTGGTTTGTTGGTCACGGGTTCAAAGCCCATGGATTTCAAAAATTTTGAAACTTGCCACAACCGCTGACCGGGTGCCACATGGCTGCCCATGCCTGGGCCATGTGGCACCACCACATTTGACCAACAATTGCCATGTGTCCAATTCTAATTGGATCTGCCATCTACATCCGCCTAGTCAACTGCTGCCACTTGTCACACTGCCATTGGTCCAGGTTTGCATCATGAGGTGTCATTGGTGATGTCATGCTGTCGTCATGCTGACGTCAACATTGACTTTTTTCCAGTCCTTTGACTTTTTTAGCTGTTTGAGAAAACGGTCAGAGTACGATAACTCTCGCAGACAACGTCCGTTAGAGAAAGTAAATATACTGCCGAAATTAGTGCGATGAGCCGCTCACAATGGAATTGGTTTCATCCAATTATAAGAACTTTAATTTTTGAGCATTTTCTGAGCCTGGGGAGCCTCCTAGATCATTCCTCCCCACTTTGGAAGCTTTTGGACCACCAAAAGTCTGCTTTTACTCAGGTAAGAAGTGAGGGTACTGCCTCCCCAGTTTGTCCTGTATCATCCATCCTCTCTGCTGGGATAATGGTCACTTGACTAATCACAACAAACATGAAAACTGAGATAACATTGTTTATCAAAGTAATCATTTCATCTATCGCACAATCATCTATATTCTTTGTCGCACTTTGCAGCCATACACCACTGAACAACAACAAACTAATCAACAATACTGAGTATGCAAATGAAAATGACAAAACATGCTTCCCCTTTTGAACAGGAACAATAATCAAATTATNTAGTTGGATCTGAGTTTCATCATCAACAATCTTTTGTATCCTACAATAGACTTCTATTTGTCTCACCCAATTATCTAGATTTTCTGCATCTAATTCACCATCATAAGTGGGTAATTGAAACTTTACATCTAACTTTAATAACGGCATATAAGAAGAATGATGAGTTTTTTGCTTATCCTTGGAGGAATGTACACTTGTTTCATTATTGGATGATGAGGATGAAGGAGAAGAAGGTTCCGAAGGTCCACCACCTCCAACTCCTCCTTCTGCTCTTACTGAAGATTCACCTTCTTCAACTTTTGGATTCCTTCACTGACCTCTTTCATGGTAAAGCTCCTCTACCATGACTTGCATCAATTTAAAGGCCTCAAAGAAATCATCTTCATATTTCAAGGGACCCAATTTCTGTGGCGAAGACATATCTTGCTTATGCGGTCGCCTTTGAATCTTCGTATCAAGAGCCTCAAGTTGGCCTTCTCCTCGCTTGAGTTTTTCTCTCGTGAGCATCCAATGCTTGCAATTCTTGTCAAACCTTCACAACCAAATGCTCTGATACCATAAACTTGATCCAAAAATGATGGTATTATTGATAAATCGCAAGTTAGTTTAATGTACTTTTTGCATCGGATCATTAAGAATGTGAAATACATAAACTTGTTATCTTGTTTGCGGAATATCAAATGTGACTTTTACTTGATGCTTATTAATGTATAAAGAGATCAGCCATTAATATTCATGCTACAAATGAAGAGAATAGAACAACACAACAAAAATAGAAATAGAGACAAGAGGTTGATAACGGAGTTCACCAATCGTTGGCTACGTCTCTGGGCCCGCTTCCAAGTGGAGGACCTATTTATTGCTCTTTAAAATGCTCTTTGTTGTTACATTACATGCTTCATGTCTGATATGCAAGACCTCCTTGCTCAGATTCATGCATGCACCAACAAAATTCTCTCAACAACATGAGAAAAAACGCCTCTCAAAACATGAGAAAAGGCTAAAATTTACAAACTGCTCCTTCAAAACCCTGCATCAAAAAGTTCCCCTACAAGCTTCAAAAACCTTGGTTCTTATAGTTTTCAAGGCTCATATGAGGAATCCCAACTTCCCTCAAGATTTAGCCTCTTTTTGGGATCAAATCCTCCTTCAAATGGCCTAAAATCCTCAAAAAATCCATTTTCTAGGCATAATATCAGGCAAAAATCACCTCAGTAATGTTTAAAAACCACTTTTAAACCAAAAATGCAGAGTAGCCCCCAAGACAGGGCGCGTGCCCCCTTTACCAAGTCACATGGGGCCATATGGCCAAGTGCCAGTGCTCCAAGTGCTATGCGCCAGCCCCCTTAACTGTTAGCTCCTGGTTTTGGGGCGCCTTCCATCGGATCTGGGCTAATCTGCCCTTGGGTGCACCCAGAATTAGCCCTTGGACGCGCTTCTGTAATGAAACCACGTGTTGGGGCTTATCCCTAGCCCCTTTGCGCCCTCCTTTGGATATTTGATCCCAAAACTATAGGAAAGTGGGTTTTTTTTCATAAATTTGACTTTTGGCCAGTTGGTAATTGAACTTTTCCAAAGACTTGGAGCTAGCCATGGGTCAGAGGTTCGAATCCCATGGACCCCCAAACACTTTTTACATGCCAAGCAGTAGTGAAGTGCCACGTGGCTTCCCATGTCTGGGCCATGTGGCACTCATTCATTTGCCAGTTGACCATTGACTTTTGCCATAGAAGAATCTGATTGTCGTGCGATATTTTTCACACCCAGAGTATGTTTTGAGGAAATGAATATATGGTCGGAATCAGCACGACGAGCTGGTCGCGATGGAATTGGTTTCATCCAATTATGAGAACTTTGATTTTTTGAGCATTTTCTGTGCCTGGGGAGCCTCCTGGATCATTCCTCCCTACTTTGGAAGCTTTTGGGCCACCAAAAGTCTGCTTTTACTCAGGTAAGAAGTGAGGGTATTGCCTCCCCACTTTGTCCTGTATCATCCATCCTCTCTATTGGGATAATGATCACTTGACTAATCACAACAAACATGAAAACTGAGATAGCATTGTTTATCAAAGTAATCATTTCATTTATCGCACAATCATCTATATTCTTTGTCGCACTTTGCAGCCATACACCACTGAACAACAACAAACTAATCAACAATACTGAGTATGCAAATGAAAATGACAAAACATGCTTCCCCTTTTGAACAGGAACAATAATCAAATTATGCATCTGAACCTTATGTTGTACCTCCGATGACACTTCATGATTGTTTGAAACATATGGAATCATCTCATGTTTAGAATCACCGACTTTATGTTTTGTTACAGACATAAGTGTTAAACTTTTGCTTGCATTTACCATTCTTTTTCGCTGCCCTATAGCTGCAAAAGACTTGTCAGTTTTCATGCGATGAGCACGAACAATGTACTCTTTCCCATCTTTCTTGAAGCAATATTTATTTTCCTCCCTGTAGAATATGGATTTCCTATCATAAAGGTATGGGCTTCCCAATACAATTCCACATATGTCCAGTGTCACTATATCAAGCTCTACTTCATCAACATAATTAGAAGTGATTGCAAACTTGATTTTACATTGCTTGGTTACTTGTAAATTGTTATCACCACATATCCATCCCAATGGATATGGTTTAGGATGTGACTTAATTTCAAGTCCCAAGTTATTCACAACATCTTCACTGATTAGATTGGCTTGTGATCCACTATCTACAAGAGTATCAACTTTAACATTATGTGTTATAACCCTTATGTGAAAAAGTTCATTCCTTTTACACTCATCATTTTCATCAACTGATCTAGAAAAGCTAGAACTTGCAACAAAATTTATACCTCGGATTCCCATAGCTACAACCTGTGTCTCATCACCGGAATCTGATCCAAGATCCACTTGAATTGTCGCAGTTGTGGTATTATTCCTTTCGTGGTTGGCAAACTTCTTTGGCTTCAAGTCGGGATGTAAGACCCAACAACGATCTTCATCATGGCCTACTTTCTTGTGATGCTTGCAAGTAGGCTTCTCCTTTCTTGTTGTGGTTGTATTCTTCTCTTTCCTTTTCCCCGCATCCTTTCTTTGCCAAGTATCTCTAGAAACACTATCACCAACATTCCCTTTACTTGATTCAATGTGAATGGCTTGTACACATACTTCATCAAAGTTAGAAGGATTTAGCATAAGAATAGTGTGCTTAAGATAAGAATGTAAACCACCAATATATTTTAGAAGTGTCTCTTGTGTATATAATGGAATACGCAAATTTAAAGCTTTCTTACGAAATATCTGAGTAGCTTCTTGTACATTTTAACCTTTTGATTGCCTTAAACATTGCCAATTCATCATTTCTTGTTGCATGTAAGCTAGAGGGTAAAACTGTTGTTTTAATGCAATAACAAAATCATTCCAGGAAGAGATTGTTTTACCACTTTTCTTAAGATCATCTCTAATTCTGCTTTTCCACCATATGACAGTTGTGCCTCCCAATTTGAGACTTGCTAGTTGGATCTGAGTTTCATCATCAACAATCTTTTGTATCCTACAATAGACTTCTATTTGTCTCACCCAATTATCTAGATTTTCTGCATCTAATTCACCATCATAAGTGGGTAATTGAAACTTTACATCTAACTTTAATAACGACATATAAGAAGAATGATTAGTTTTTTGCTTATCCTTCGAGGAATGTACACTTGCTTCATTATTAGATGATGAGGATGAAGGAGAAGAAGGTTTCGAAGGTCCACCACCTCCAACTCCTCCTTCTGCTCTTACCGAAGATTCACCTTCTTCAACTTTTGGATTCCTTCGCTGACCTCTTTCNCCAACATTCCCTTTACTTGATTCAATGTGAATGGCTTGTACACATACTTCATCAAAGTTAGAAGGATTTAGCATAAGAATAGTGTGCTTAAGATAAGAATGTAAACCACCAATATATTTTAGAAGTGTCTCTTGTGTATATAATGGAATACGCAAATTTAAAGCTTTCTTACGAAATATCTGAGTAGCTTCTTGTACATTTTAACCTTTTGATTGCCTTAAACATTGCCAATTCATCATTTCTTGTTGCATGTAAGCTAGAGGGTAAAACTGTTGTTTTAATGCAATAACAAAATCATTCCAGGAAGAGATTGTTTTACCACTTTTCTTAAGATCATCTCTAATTCTGCTTTTCCACCATATGACAGTTGTGCCTCCCAATTTGAGACTTGCTAGTTGGATCTGAGTTTCATCATCAACAATCTTTTGTATCCTACAATAGACTTCTATTTGTCTCACCCAATTATCTAGATTTTCTGCATCTAATTCACCATCATAAGTGGGTAATTGAAACTTTACATCTAACTTTAATAACGACATATAAGAAGAATGATTAGTTTTTTGCTTATCCTTCGAGGAATGTACACTTGCTTCATTATTAGATGATGAGGATGAAGGAGAAGAAGGTTTCGAAGGTCCACCACCTCCAACTCCTCCTTCTGCTCTTACCGAAGATTCACCTTCTTCAACTTTTGGATTCCTTCGCTGACCTCTTTCATGGTAAAGCTCCTCTACCATGGCTTGCATCAATTTAAAGGCCTCAAAGAAATCATCTTCAGATTTGAAGGGACCCAATTTTCATGGCGAAGACATCTCTTGCTTATGCGGTCACCTTTGAATCTTCGTGTCAAGAGCCTCAAGTTGGCCTTCTCCTCGCTTGAGTTTTGCTCTTGTGAGCATCCAATGCTTGCAATTCTTGCCAAACCTTCACAACCAAATGCTCTGATACCATAAACTTGATCCAAAAACGAAGGTATTACTGATAAATCGCAAGTTAGTTTAATGTACTTTTTGCATTGGATAGTTAAGAATGCGAAATATATATACTTGTTATCTTGTTTGCGGAATATCAAATGTGACTTTTACTTGATGCTTATTAATGTATAAAGAGATCAGCCATTAATATTCATGCTACAAATGAAGAGAATAGAACATCACAACATAAAGAGAAATAGAGACAAGAGGTTGATAACGGAGTTCACCAATCGTTGGCTACGTCTCCGGGCCCGCTTCCAAGTGGAGGACCTCTTTATTGCTCTTTAAAATGCTCAAAGTTCTCTTACAATGCTCTTTGTTGTTATATTACATGCTTCATGTCTGATATGCAAGACCTCCTTGCTCAGATTCATACATGCACCATCAAAATCCTCTCAACAACATGAGAAAAAACGCCTCTCAAAACATGAGAAAAGGCCAAAATTTACAAACTGCTCCTTCAAAACCCTGCATCAAAAGGTTCCCCTACAAGCTTCAAAAAGTCTGGTTCTTATAGTTTTTAAGGCTCAGATGAGGAATCCCAACTTCCCTCAAGATTTGGCCTCTTTCTTGGATCAAACCCCCCTTCAAATGGTCTAAAATCCTCAAAAAATTCATTTTATGGGCATAATATCAGGCAAAAATCACCTCTATAATGTTTAAAAACCACTTTTAAACCAAAAATGCACAGTAGCCCCCATGACAGGGTGTGCACCCCCTTCACCAGGTCACATGGGACCACATGGCCAAGTGCCAGCGGTCCAAGTGCTATGCGCCAGCCCCCTTAACTGTTAGCTCTTGGTTTTGGGGCGCCTTCCATGGGATCTGGGCTAATCTGCCCTTGGGTGCGCCCACAATTAGCCCTTGGACACGCTCCTGTAATGAAACCACGTGATGTGGCTCATCCCTAGCCCCCTTGCTCCCTCCTTTGGATATTTGACCCCAAAACTATAGGAAAGTGGGTTTTTTTTCATAAATTTGACTTTTGGCAGGTTGGTAATTAAACTTTTCCAAAGACTTGGAGCTAGCCATGGGTCAGAGGTTCAAATCCCATGGACCCCCAAATACCTTTTACATTCCAACCAGTAGTGAAGTGCCACATGGCTGCCCATGTCTGGGCCATGTGGCACTTATTCATTTGCCAGTTGACCATTGACTTTTGCCATAGAAGAATCTGATTGTCATGCGATATTTTTCACATCTGGAGTCTGTTTTAAGGAAATGAATATATGGCAGGAATCAACGCGACGAGACGGTCGCGATGGAATTGGTTTCATCCAATTCTGAGAACTTTGATTTTTAAGCATTTTCTGAGCCTGGGGAGCCTCCTGGATCACTGGGTCATTTGGATCTCTTCTTTTTTTCGATCCTTTGTGTATCCCTCTTCGATGCAAAGTTCTTGGAGCATCCTCATCTTGTCCTCAATACTTTTTTTCCCATGGTTTATGTTGCCAAAGACTTCCCTGTTCCACTCCTTGAGTTTTTGTTTGATGTACTTGAGTTTCTTGTATAGTTTGAACATCCTTGTCCCTTGGTCCGGTAGTTCCTCCTACCGCCATTGTTTGATGTTCTCCTTGAAGGTGGGATGGTTTTTTCTTCGGTGTGGTTTGAAAATTTGTTTCCAGTTGAACAGGCCAGTGGTCTGATCCCCCCCAGGGGAGGATGTTGTAGTCCAAAGCTAGTCCTTACATAATGATGGATTGACACCAGGAATATGTCTAACCTTGTAGCTACATGGTGGTAAGCTAGTCGTTTGTTGTTCCACGTGAACTGTCCATTGTCGGTTCTGATATCCACCAGCTCCATTGTGTCGATGAAAGCTGAGAATTCTTCTGCATCTCTGTCCAGTCTCCTAGTGCCCCCTTTTTTCTCTGCAAGAGTAGTGATGATGTTGAAGTCCCCAACCAGGATCCAGTGGAGGTTGTTGGTTCGATCTCTTAGATTCTCTAGGTCTAGGAGCATTCTCCTTTTCTCCTCCATCACCTGGGGACCATACACATTCGTGCACAAACTTTCCGCCGTGTTCCCTATGATTTGCATGTTAACAGAAAGTGTATGTCTCGTGGCTTCTGCTACAAGTAGGTTCACCGATTGTGGGTTCCACGAGGTGAGAATTCCTCTCGCTGTCTGTTGGCTTTCAACAACCAACATCTTGTACTTACTCCATTGTTTTTTATTGATTATTTCCATTCCATCCAGTGTGCATTTTGTCTCTTGAATGAAACAAAGGTCAGGTTGTTCCTTCCTCGGTCTATTTTTAAGGATTCATTGCTTTCTTGGGTTGTTTAGGCCTCTTATATTCCAAGTTATAATCATCATTTAAACATGTGGGGGGAGTGGGGGAGAAGCTTTTTAATCTTACCTGATTTTATCAGCAAGGCTCCTAGTTCTTGTAGGGCTACGATGTTTGATTTCCTGCCTTTCTTTTGCCTTGCCTGCTTGGGTGAGTGTTGTGGTTGTCCATTGTCTGTTTTGATTCCCAGGTGTCCTATCTCGCCATGCATGCACTTGGTACCTCTGGATTTTGCTTCCTCCCTTGGGAGGAAGAGATATTAAATGTGATCTAGTTGCTCCGCTGGAACATTGTCAACCCCCCTGCCTTTTCCATTGCTCCAGTACATTTGGGAGATCTATTCCTTCCCTTTCCACGATGTCTCTAAGATTTGTGTCTTCTGTTCCTACCTCGCTTGGTGTCATCTCAGCATCTCCGTCTACCTCTTGCATTGGGGTGTTGGCGTCGTCGTTTCCTCCTTCCATAAGACTTGTGTTGCCTCCTTGTTCTCCCTTGTCGCTTGGATTTGTTGTGTTCTCTTGAGTTTTTTGTTCACTTGTTTCCATGGCTTTCATATTTTCCTTTCCTCCTTCTTCCCCTTGGTTGGGTCTGCCTCTTCCTTTCGTTCTAATCATGGCTTTCGGGTTGCTTCTTGTTGAGGCCTTGCCTTGTCTTTTGTTTCCTCTGCTTTTGTGATTTGGGTTCACAAAACCGTCCTCATCCTGATGTTGTTTGGTGTTTTTCGGTTCTTGTTTTTTATTGAGAGGACATTCTCTTAGTAGGTGTCCATGTTCATGACATCTTCTGCATCGAAACGGGATCTGTTCATAGTCTATGCTTTGTATCCATTCCTCATCCCTAAACTCCAGGCTTATGGCTTCTGGGAGCGCCCTCGAGACATCCATTTCTATGCAGATCCTTGCATAGGATGTGTATCTTCCTTTTAATGTTGCTTCCGATGTCTTGACACATTTTCCCAGCTTGTTCCTTATTGCTTCGAAGGTGGATGACAACCAGCAATCTAGAGGTAAGGAGTAAATCCTCAGCCAGACTGGGACATTTTTAAAGGTTTCTTTCTCTGGGGAGAATTTTTCCTTCCATGGGCGCATGTACAACCCCACTGATGCATGGAAATATGCCCCCCCTCAAAGATTTTATCCCTGTCCTCCAGGTTCATAAAGACTGATGTGAAGAAGCCTTTCGATCCCAGGTGGAGTTCAACTTCTCCACTTGGATTCCATTGGTATTTTATCCAGCTGCGCAATGTTTTTTCTGTGGGCCACAAGCCCATGAACTTGCAGATCAATGCACATGTCTTCATCTAATCGTGGAAGAGTTGTGTTTGGGGGTCTTCCAATATAACTTTGGGGATCAATGTTGTCTTAGTTTTATGTGGGTTGTGCCCATCTACCCCACTGGGGTTCACCCGTTTCCTGTGTACTATTCTGGGCCTCTCTGGCCTCTTCCCCTACGTGATCACTTTTCTCTTGGTTGCCCTCGTGATTCTTTTCCAATCCTAGTCCCGAGGTGCCTATCAGAGGTTCCTTGAAATCGACGTCACGTGGGCCTTTCCCTCTGTCCACCACAACCTTCTTGTAGGAGGGGGTTCCACTCCCTCCCCCTTTGGTAACCATGTTGGTCACTATTGTAACCGCATCAGTTAAACCCTAGCTTCAAAACTTCTCCAAAGCCCTCCAACAAATTGTCGACCCCAACTTTTTTCATCCTTAATTACACATCCAACTCTCTCATTAGCAAATACAGATCTCCATTTTCTTACTTCCTCTTCTTCTACCTCGACAGTTTTCTTATTAGTCTTGTTCCAAAATTCATCAAAAATCTATAAAATTTAACTTCTTTGAACTTGGATTCAAATTGGCTATCTAGCTTCCCTCCTTCGAGTGTTGCAAAGCTGAGTAGATTATATGTCTTAAAGTTGATTAAGAAGTTAAAAAGGTTATATATAAACAATTTTCTAATCAATAAGTTTTCTTCCTCATTAGGAAATATGTCTATGTTTTTGAAGTTGTTATCAAGTAACAATCCTTTGAGCCAGAAGCATTCTAGAATCATTGGGTTGTTTAAGCTCTATTTTTTATGAAGTGTATTTGGATCGAAATCTCTTGACATGATCTTTCTTGTAGTCCTCGGTGAAGTTACCACTCTTTTAACCCTTAATCTATCCAAAACAAACTCGTAGGGAATATCTATGAAATTCCCCAAGTCCTCCTATCTAAAAATTCTTGGTTCTAGTAAAACATAGTATATCCAATGACATCCCCACCTAGTTGGGAATTCTACAAAAAATTCTCTCATTGTAGTTCTTGCTCATAGGCCAAATACCCCATTCATTTGAAGGGAGTTCAAGCCTTGATTATATTTTCATTTCAAACAATAAACTTACAAGTAGCATTCCCAATCATTGTGCAATACACTTAGGGAGGATAATATGGACTACCTAGGGAGAAACCCTATATTAGCCCCCCTTGAGTACCTCCCTATGTACCCCATATTATCCCATTTGGGTATCTCCCTAGGTATATTGCATATTGGTTGATATGCCAGTTTTGAAATATCTCAATCTGTCAAACAATGAGCTTATGGACACTCCTCCATATCCCCTCTTGTATATTACCAATCGAGCTTCCTTAATGTCTTGCGTAATAGAGTATCCAACCTACTTCTGGAGATATATGATATTGGTATGGCCACTCTTGATTTGTCTCCATGCTTGGATTACAAGCGCTAGTTCTTTAGTGGATCTACAATTTTCTAGATGACGTGCTTCAATGACACCAAAATGATTGGAAACTTATTGTTCTTTTTTACACAACTATTGATCTCTCTAATAACAACATCACCAGGGAGGCATACAATTTATTTCATAACTAAATGACATTAAATTTTGTGAATTTGACAAGCAATCAATTTATTGAAAACCTTACATTGTCAATTGGAAGGTTGAAGATCTTGGAAAATTTAGATATATCCAATAATCAACTCAAGGGAGTGATTCCAAAGGAAATGAACCATTTGAAGAATCTAGGGTAATTGAATTTGAGCTTCAACCATCTTTGTGGGACCATTGTTCACTGCTAACTGTTCAACTCATTCTCTACTTCTACATTTATTCACAATGACTTCCTTTTATGGGTCTCACCTTTCTTCTTGCCACTCCATTTAAAGGGAACATGATTTCAATTTTGCATGCAAAAATTTGAATATGTGTGATCGAAATTATATAAGATTTATACAAAAATAATATTTTTAATTGTGATGAAACACAAATTTGGTTTGTGGAGGGAGGGTGGCAAAGTTGTAAAATATGTATGATTGAAATTATATAAGATTTATAAGAAAACAAGATTTTTAATTGTGACAACAATGCAAATTTGGTTTGTGAAGGGAGGGTTGTAAAGTTGTAATTGGTTTTGCTATAATTTTCTATTTTTTTAATGAATTTAAGGCATGAAGAGGTTTTTAAATGAACATTTTCTATGCATGGTAATTTCCTCCATTGTAAAATTGAGCAATAATTAAATAATTGGATGAAATAATTTGATTTATTTTCCATACCATTGAATAAGAACCCTTGAGGCCTTATTATCCCTATCATAGTTGATGATGGTTCACATCTACAATAAAAATATTCCAAAGCTTCTTAGAGTGGTAGTGAATATGTTGATAATATCAAACTTACCAAATCCCTTGGTAGATGTGGTGTTCTTGATTATATCACTGACGTTGAAGATGTTCACCCATTTCTCAAAGCCATTGCAATGTAGGTAGTATTTGTTTCCAAGAATTGTCTCCACCTTGCCTCTTCCTTTGTGTATCTTTCTCCATGTCTCTTGATGTTAATTATTTTTGTGCTTGGACTTATTACTCTTCAGTGAGCGTATTAACTCTCGTAGGATTGGCAAGAAAGGGGTTCTTAAGGATTGATATGGACTGCATTAACTCGTGTGTTAGGTGGTGTGTGTGTGTGTGTGTGTTAACACTAGCACACACCAAAGGTTAGGGGGACATGTGTTGCATTCAATTGAATCAAGCTCTTTGTTAACTATAAAATTGTTTTTACACTAGTTTCTTTGTTCTACTTCCATGTTTGGAAATAATTATTTCGATGTGCACACATGGCTTTACAGAATTGAGAATATGCTTTTTGGGGATCCTTTGGTGACTATGAAGTGAGGAATAGATAGGGAAAATGGCTAAGCATAAAAATAAACAGGACAACATTCTCATATTCGTACAAATCCATGTTGGGATGTTGTAGGTTATCACTTTCAAACTCCCATATGTTGGCAAGAATAATGGATTTGTATGCCTTCATCATCATGCAAAACCATTATGGGTAGTGTTGGTAGTTTTCTTCCATGACCAAGTGCCCTGATAATATTACCTCTCCTCTCTGATAATTTGGCTTACAAAGATAAATGTAGTAATGAACTAGAGCATTTTCTTATTTGGGATTTTGATTGTATGTGTCTTTAGATTGGATTTAACAGTGGTCGAGATAAATAACCCCAACACCAGAAGAAATGGTGGGCAAGTATGGTGTTGGTGTTTGTTGTTTGTGTTGCCCACAGAGTATGCCATCAAAGATCACTCTAACTAACTAACCAACAAGGGTTGGCCCACGTTTTTTTACCAAGAGGATGAGGTCATGGTGGCCTTGTGTCGAAAATACCTTCACCCTAACTAGTCAAAGAGTCACCCATGTTGTTCATAAATTTTACTCAAAATACCCCATTTAATTTGCTCACTTCCACACCATGATGAATATGATATTGTGTTTTTAGTAATTCAATTACCACATTATAAAATTTTTGATTCATATAAACACTTGAATTGTCGTAGAAATGATTGGTTCTTATTTTATGTGTTGATGTTTTTTATGATTCTTGACCTGTTTTTTTTTACATAATTACTCTTGATCTTAAAATATATAGGTGCAGAGACCCACATAAGTCATTTAACATAAATAATTAAAGTTAGCCTAGATGTATCTCCAAAACCATTGAGCTTTGAGAAGCTCTCGTAGATACATGATTGAGATCATATTGGAGTAATTCATTATGTTGGTACTTCATATGGAGAATGTCCATGAATGACACCTATCGTAGCAAAGGTGTTACGTGGAAGCCTATGTAGCAACTAGAAAAGAGTGCACTAAAAGTTTGAAAGTGATGTTTGTGTTGGATAAGTGAAATCTCTCTCTTTTTTAATGTTCTCAAGATGGAGAATGGGCAAACAATAACACCTTTGATCTTACATAAAAATTATAGAATTGCAAGTAGTTCATTTTCATGATATATTGATGTTAGAGCACTAGTTTAAAGCTATCCAGTTTGTAAATAGTTTCAATAACAGTTCAGAATGATGTTTTGACACAATGTTCTTATTGAACAATTTGATACTTTCCATTTATAAGCTATCCCTTTTGTAAAACTTAGCATTCAAAATGAAAAGATATGATTTATTTAGGTAAAGACCATCACGGAACAAATCTAGTTTTCTTCTCCCCACCACTTTATCTAACAAATTTAGTTTTCTCCTCCCCCACCACCCTATCTTTCATTTGTATTAGATAATTAAGACCACCATCATATGTTGTGGCATTTTATTTAATGCATCTTTTCTCTTTGACATCTTTTACAATTAATTAAGTTTTATATTATTAAGTTGAGATTTTTTTTTTTATTGTCCATCTTAATGTTGAATTTAATTTTTTTAAATTGTCTCCAAACTTAAATTTCGATTAATCATCCTAGTGATTTAGCATATATTCTTATGAGGATTTAGATCATCTTAATAAAATCGATTCATCATTCCAATGATTTAGCTTATAAGTTCGATTAACCATCCCATTGATTTAGCATCTATTCTTATGAGGATTTAGATCATCCTTATAGTGTCGATTCATCATCCCAGTGATTTAGCTTATATTTATGCCGAAGGCATCTTAGGGACAAGTATTGTCCAAAACCTATGAACAGGTTGACAGGTTTTGCAAAACCATCATTACTGTCAATTCATACTATCATTAAAAAACCTCTTCCAATTTCGGACCTATAACCCCTTGCCACATCGTCTTTTTTATCAACTTCTTTACCCATGCTATTTGAGATATCAACCATTATCCTGTCAACATAACAGTCAGAAATTTGTCAACATAGCCGTCAGAAATTAATGAGAACAGAGTTATGCCATGGGTTGTGAATTAAAAAAGTTCCATACAGCTTTACATAATCTCATCATATTCAACTGTATCACTAATATTGCCTTACACCTATTATCCGCGTGTATCCGAAATAGCTGCATGATACATGATGCGATGGAAGAGACAGTATCGTTTGAACAATCGTACTGCCCCTGGAGGTACAATCGTTTACTATTTGACAATTAATAAATATAAAAACAGGAAATATTATAGGTCATACAAGAGGTCAATATATGAAGTCAACGGATATTGGCTATAAGGATATGGTTACGAGTTACCAGAATATTGTCGGGA
>SNQJ01S0010099.1:55998-78774 GCA_010110895.2 Picea sitchensis | reverse complement strand
GCTCATCAAAATAAGAGAACGAGACAAACTCTTTAAGTTTTATTAAAAAAATAATTATATATTTGAATTATCTATAGGTTTAAATTAATGATGTGTATTGGTTAATGCATGTCATGCAGAGAAAAATCTTGAAGAAAATTGATAGTATTATTCGCAATCCAAAGTGCAAAAGAGTGTAAAAGTTGTATGGAAATTTTGCAAAGAGAGGAATTAGGTGGATCAAAAGGTAATCAACATGAAGTTTTTCTTTGACTTTTTACTAAAAATGAATTTCTTAACATTAATCGTTAACAAGTTTTAAACACTCACTTTCACATTTTTTAAATGTTATGTAAATACCGATAGCGAGGGAATGGAAAGTCATCCTAAGAGGACAAAACATATGAAGGATGTAAATGATGATGATGATAGCTTGGTCATCAATTCATCTGGAGTGGTGCTAGAAGTTAACGAGGGGGAAAATTGTCTTACACAACTTAGAGGGATATAGTGGAAAGAATGTATAGACATACTTTCCACTTACAATACAAAAATCAATCCAATGACTCCAAGAATCGAGTTATACATAAACTACAAGATTTTTTCTCGGAGCAATGGTCAATGAAATCCATGTGACTTGAAATAACAAAAACTTACAATAACCATAATGGATCATTTAACAAGTATTATTACTAAACATGTTTTTCTATAATATGTTTCAAAAATTATCATTTTTTTTTTCTATATTTACTTTCATGTTGATTAAAAAAAATTATTTTTCTTTTTCATTTTTTAGGAAGATTATGAAAATTTCAAGCGACGAACAAGAGGAAAACCAATACATGCCAATAGGGATGTCCAAAAAAGTGTACAAAGAGATGGTAAAAGAAATGAATATAATTTCATCGCAAGAGGAATCCCAACAACAACATGTATAAGAGGTATGCAATCATTCATTTATTATTTTATGTACATCGAATTTGATTATCATATGAAATACTAATTTTCAATTGTTTTAATTGCAGAAAAAAAAAGGATCGATTCAACACATAAAAATGGACGAAAATGAAGAAAGGTTTATCACAAAGTTTGTGAGTACTTACATTTTCATCGTTACTTAAGATTTCATCTTTGTTGTGATATTTATATTTAAATAATTAATTTACACTCTTCCATGGATGTCTTCTAACAGGTGCTAACATACAAAGAAGAGTCAACTGAAGAATTGATCAACATTGGGTTAAGTGAGGGTTGTGAGTATATGTTGAAGTATCAAGGTTTAATTGAACAATTTGTAAGTAGTTATGTTGTTTAAATTCTATTGTTTTATAATTAAGGGAAAACTAAGAAACATTAAATTAATTATATCGACTATAATTTCTCATGGCGTATTAAACATGCGGGAAACAAAGTATGGAGTGCAACCAACATAAGAGATTTTGAGACACAACATGTGGCATGAATTCAAAAACATTTGTATTGTTTATTAATCACTCGTTTCTATGGTACACTTTTTGATTGACGCAATCATGTATATTCTACTATATAAATGTAGATCTACTTATTACACTTTATTTATATGTTTATAGATAGAACGTGAACCAACGGAACATAAAAAACAAGTTGATCAAGAAAACATTAGTTTAAATAACCAAAGTACAATATCGCCTACAACTGATGAAGAAATGAGGCTTGTACGAAGCTCGAGCGATTACAATAGTTCAAATGATGAATGACAAACAATATAATTGAATGTTACTACAAGTTGTATGTTTTGGAATACTATTTTTTTTTTTTTTTTTTAATATTCTGAAAATCAAGGATTTTGTTTAATGTAATTAACATAATGTCCCGATTGCATGAGGACATGTTAGCAATAAGTGTAACAATTACATATTGGTTTCATTTTGATTATTGTGGATCTTTACATTGTCCCACTTTGTATGACGATGGGTCTCTTATTCATATATAATAAAATGGGTTTCTTATTTTATTTCATTGTCGAATGTTGTAAAATGGTGTGTTGTTGATTAATTAATATATAGATGATTTACATTGTTACAAATAATAGAGGTGCAATTCGCTGGATAATGCATTAATGCAATCATTATATCAAAACACAATAACAAAAATATAAAAAACAATATTATTATAAAAAATATTTGTTTTTGAGATGATTAATTGAACATTTGCTATTTTTTTTTAATTAAACTATATACATACCAGTGCACTGTATTCTTTTAAAATCACTAAACGATGCATGCCATAAAATAGACAACGGAGCATTTTCATGAGTCATACACACTGGTGCCTATTAATTATATTAAAGCACCAATGCCGAAAATTGTGAAAAAACACAGTTACTTTAAACGACATAACATACAATTAATTATATTTATTGTTTCAAAATATTATGGCATGCATGATTACAATGTGCACCAATTCTTTACATATCATATATGCACCAATCCTTTAAATATAACATACACACCGATGCTTAGTAACAAAGAATGACGTTTCCATCTCACCTTGAATATTTGAAATTTCACTACCCTTCGATGCACATGGTAACAAGGCACCGATGCATACTAAATAAAATATCATCGATGTGTGATAAAAAAAAAAGAATGACCTGGTGCATGATATTTATATGAGTATCGATGTTGCATACAAAAAAAATACAGACCAATCCGTACATTGACACGAAAAGCGTCAACACTTAATATAACATACAATACAAAACCGATGTGTAATAGTTTTAAGAGCACCGATGCTTTTGGATTTTGTGTGTGCAACAATGCATGTTACTTAAGAATGAACCAATGTGTTTTACAATACAAGCACCAACAAAAAAACCTCTTCTATAACCTCCATTAAAACCTCCACTTTGAATAACGAAGGTTGTAGAGGAGGGTTTTTTGAATTTTTTTCCAAATCTTGTAACACTAAAAACCTCCACTACAAGGTGTTTTCCTTGTAGTGTTTATTTCTTCCTCGTAATATGCTTTCAATAGAAGTTTGGATACCCATACTCCTCTCTTTATTGGTGGGTTCCTCTCATTTTCCTTGTATGATTTTCTTCCCTATTTCTTTGGAAACCTCTCTTCCTCAAGGTCCTCTTCTTGCATTTACTACATATTTTTTGATGTAGGGATGCCACTGGGCCACATATATGAATTTTAAGAGATTGGCTCAACCTCCTCTTGAATTTATGGGGGGCGTATTTTTTGAAGAAGAAATCAAAGTTTCAATTTGGGATTTTTTTGTATATGAAAGGGGGACATTTTTTATTGTTGGGACATTTTTTATTGGATGGGTGTAATGATATTTTGAGTAGGGTTTGCCTCTATGGAAAAAGGTTCTACCTTAGATTGGTATAGGATTTCAAATATGTTAGGAGAGGGCACAACCTTTTCTTTCTGAACTGGAGTTGAGGATGGACCAACTTGATTAAGATCCAACTTTATTTTAACCATTCTCCATTGATATTATTTTCCAGATGGTGCTTGAGCCGAGATTTCCTTTTTGTAGTGTTTAGTGAAATGTCCATACTCATGACAACTTTTACATTTAAATGGTAGTTTCTCATAATCTAGTTTTTGCAAATGATCCTAGTTGTCGAGGCCGAGATTTATTTCTTTTGGAAATCCTTTCTTCAAATCTACCTATACACGTATCCTTTCACATGAAATCATGTATGATTTGAGTTCATATCTATCAATGTATTTACCCGATGTGTTGTCAATTTCCATTGGGGAATTATCATTCCAATAATGAAGAGGAAGGTGAGGTAATCTTACCTAAACATGGATTGTTGAAGGCACATCACTCTCTAGGTCAAAATCCAAAGTCCATTTGTTGAGATGCATACCTCTTGTTTCCATGAAATATGGTCGGTTCCTAAATATTAAGTTTTTTTCTTCTTTCAAATCAAACATGAATGCATAGAAGCCTCATCAACAAAAATAATAAGATAGTTTTCCTTTGATAAGATCCATCTAGTTTTTGTGAATCCAAGTGTCCATTGTCTTCAAAGATGGCCATATTCCAGTGAATTTCCCTATGAGTCATTTTTCCACAAAGGGCCAAAGTTTTGTTCCAAGGGATCAAGGCTAGAAGCTTTACATTAGGTATATAATCATATCTTTTGATGAAGCGAGACATGTGAGGCTTAGGTAGAGGTTTCTCCAAGGAATCAAATAACAAATGAAATGCCACTACCTATGATTAAGGGGGAGGAGGGGGAAGGTCCCCTACCAAATCCATTTCTAGGAGGGCCAGTGAACAAAAACAAAGAAAAAAGGAGTACATGACTAGGATTTCAACAACTTGAAAGTAGAGCGGTTTATAGATCAAAATCTTTGCCAATGACTAGATCTCAATATAAACTAATACCAATAAAGTAATTGCAATGCAACATCTCTTTATAAAATATCAATCATAATAATAAGTATTGATTTAAGACCATCAACCTAAGATTATTTTACAGTATTCTAAAAAAACCTCAAATAAAAAAATACCATCAATTAATCATTAGTGATATTTTGCAAACAAATTTAAATAATAAAAAAGATGTTTAACTACTAGTCACCACAAAGTTCCATCGTTGGATCATGTTGTAATTGATGTAAAAGACTATGACAGGCAAGGAGAGACTAACCATCCTCAAGCAATCGTAGAGAAATCATGAGACATTAAGCATTGGTCATTCAACAAGATCAACGATCTAGACGCAAAGTTTGGGTTGCACGGGTTTGAATAAAATTGATGGCGTAAAGGAAGCTCAGAACTTAACAGAAAGGAGGAATCAATGGTTGTGGGTAATTGGCGATCGAAACCTCACTATTTTAGACTCACCATATCATAAGTCTCTGGTTATGTCCGACCCAAAAACCCTTGGGAAATGATACTCCGACGAAGATTCTAGTTCTATCGGACCCGATCCCATCAGAGTGTTTAACTATGATTCATCGGAGCACTTAACTCTGATACCCTATTCTTCTATACTCCGATACATTATCCAGTGATTCTAGTCTGTGGCCTTGTGAAGGATTTAGCAATCGATCGTGTGGAAAAAGGGATTAGCACTGGATTGACACATGTCCAAGTGAGGAAAATCTGACAGGAGAAGCTCCGAGTCAACATGAATAGTTGATCTATTGGAGAACAGGAGAACGGAGAATCTAGACTATTGATGTTAGTTCTGGGCTTGTCGGAAGGAAGACTTGAGAATGGAGTCTTGACGACGATAAGGTCTGAGGACTGTAGATTCATCAAAGGAAATACCTTAACATTGGATCCATGATGATCCATTTCATGGAGAAAGGGTGACACATTATGACAATCTAGCGGACATGGTCAACGTTTGGTTCATGGATGAATTGAGTGCGGGCCCTAATGAGTTTAAATCTGGTTATTCATTTATTTGGGTAGTGTGTAGATCTTTGTCATTCATCAGAGAGGCTCTGGTCGGAGTAGATTATGTTACCTTCAATGGAGGTACTTCAACAAAGGAGCTCCAAGGAGAAATCTAGACCGTAGGTCGACATGTAGGAGAGATGCAATCTTAGCCGTAGATTTTTCATGGTCCCACCTGACCATCTCACGAGCAATAGGTGTTAACCTATAGTTAACTTGAGGTGCTGATAGGATCATGACCATTGATTAAAGTTTCTAAGGACTGTCAGATACGTCGAAGCATGGGAAGTCAAATTAAGTGGGTCGAAGTGATTCACAACATCATAGTGGATGCACCTAATGAAGAGGAGATCCGAGAAATAATCTAGACCGTAGATCCATCGGAGGACCTACCTCCGTCGTTGACCTATGACCTGCGGGGGGTCGCTAGCCCAGTAGATCGATAGGCATCCCAATGGTATCGATGAAGACGATCGCAGATCAACAACCTTGATTGTTTCAAGGATTAATCTGACAACTACTTAGTGACAAGGCTCATGTTATTTGTTTTTTTGGGCTGTGAACAATCGACAAACAATATCAAACAAAGAGATGATCGGATGACTGCTAAGCGTCATGATGGTGTTGAGTGTTTCAACATCCCAATGGTCCCAATATGAAGAAGATCAAATTAACAGTTGATGATTAATAGCAAAAACAATCCGACGGCTGCTGAGTGTAGAATCATGTGAGTAGATCCCACATGAAACCAAGAGGATTTTTGCCAACTTTTGAGGAGTATCTTTTTAGCCTGTTTTGAGGAATAAGCAAAGGGAGTTGGGGCCGACCCCATCGAACTTAGTATGTGGAAAAATCTGTGGGAGGATGGAGTGTTTAAATATTGATGATCAAATTCAAGAAGGGGAGGTGTGAAGGATGGAGTGAGTATAGGAGCCATGTGATTATGAGGTTCTTGGGTTGGAGGTGAGAGTATGTGAAGAAGTGGAAGAATCCAGACGAGGTAATGGAGCTCAAGGGGTTCTAAGTTTGCAGAACCAAGGAAGTGAGGGAGCAAGTGCAAGGATCCTTGATGCTCAGAGGTTCGAGGATACTAGAGTGAAGGATAGGTAACATTCTCATTAAATAGATCAACATGTGGGAGGATTGGATAGTGTGAAGAGAAGAGCTGAGGTACTGAGGCCATAAGACATCAAGGAAGATAAATCAAAAGCATATTATAGGGGGGTAGGGTGGTGCAAGGAAAGGGATTGGTGTCCCCTACAGGTTGGTCATTGAAGCTGAGTTGGTGGTCATCCAAGGGGATTGGTGTCTCCTATAGGTTGGTGCTTGAAAACCTTATTGTTGAGTTGGTACTCAGTCAAGAAGATTGCAATCTACAACAGGTTGGTTCTTGCAAACATTATAACAATAGGTTGGTGCCTACAATATCTTATAAATAAAATTTTGTGGTTTTCTCCCACTTGGGTTTCCATGTTAATATCTGTGTACTATGGTTTTATGTTGATCTTTGTTGATATGATTAATTTTCTACATTGATTAAGATTGATTATAGATTAAGGTGGTAAAGGGAAAAAGTTCTTAAATTTGGTTAATATTGATTCACCCCACCTCTCAGTATTAGTGTATATTCCAACAATTGGTATCAGAGTGGGTTCCTTCAGAAACAATCTAACTATTGGAAGGTAGATCCTTATGGCACGCATGGAAAACTAAGAAAGAACTTTCAAAAACAACTCTCCATTCTTTGATGGAGCAGATTATGATTTCTGAAGCATCAAAATGAGAATATATTTGTAGTCACTGGGATATGGTGTCTGGAAGTCAATCAAATATGGCTACACTACCCCTATAAGTGAACTCTATGATGTAGGTGCTCATAAGCTTAGTGAAAATAACTCCAAAGCCATGAATTCCATTTTGAAAGGATTAACAAGATCATAATATACTAAAGTCATGCATTGTAAATCAACAAAGGAAATTTGTGACAAGTTACATAATCTATATGAAGGGAATGAGAAAGTCAAGAAGGAAAAACTACAAACTCATAGGGGACGATTTGAAAATCTTAATATGAAAGAAGAGGAAGATATATAAACCTACTTTCTTTGTGTGGATGAGATTGTTAACACCATCCAAGGATTGGGTGAAACCATTATTGAAAATTTTGTTGTACAAAAGGTTCTCATGACACTCCCATCAATATTTGACCTCAAGATATCTTCCATTAAAGAAATGAAGGATTTATATAGTCTAACAATGGATGAACTACATAGAATCCTAACAGCTTATGAAATGAGAACTGTGCAGGAAAATCCATCAAAGCATGAGGCATCATTCAAAGCATCAAAAGGGACAAAAGGAAATCAAACATATGACTCCTCTGAAGAAGAATCAGATGCAAAGGAAGCAAAATTCGTTAGGAAGCTCAAGAAAGGAACTGTAAAATACAAAGGCAAGCTCCCTTTCAAGTGCTTTGATTGTGGTAAAGTAAGAATTTTTTCTACTAAGTGTCCTTACAAAAGGGTCTCTAACTTTAAGAAAACCAAAGATCACTATATAAGTGATAAAAATGAAGAGGAAAGGAAGAATTATAGGAAAAATTAAAAAAAATGTATTCCAATTATGAAGGCACCGCCTCTGATGAAGAAAACAACAACTCAAAAGATGTTTTATTCATGGCCATCAATGAATTCTCTGATGATGAAACCTCAAAACATGAAGATCCTGATGAGGAAGGAGAGGTTAATCTTCAAGGAGAACTAATATGTGCTCTAAGTGAACTGAAAAAAATCAGAAAGAAAAATGAGTTTCTCAAGGAATAGTTAAATAAAGCAAAAGGAAAACATCATGAACCAAATGGTGAAATTGAGATTATTGGTCTAAAAATACAATTAGAGTAAGAAAAAAGAACTGAAGAAATCTTAGCAAATAAACTCCAAGAAATGGAGGATATCTTTCATAAAAGAGAACTTGAAATTGTTTGCTTAAGAAAGGAGTTGGATAAGACAGTTGCACAGTTGAACACAAATATGAAGTTTGAAAAAAGTTCAACAGTCCTAGAAGACATTTTAAATGTCCAAAGGTCACCTATTGACATAACTGGTCTTGGCTATGATGACAACCATAAAATGTTGATTCTGAAATACCAAAAAGAGGGGAGAAGACTCAAAGCTATGCAAATATGCTTAAGAGTTCAAATCAAAGTGGAAACACTATAGAAATCAAAGAACATAACAAATAGAGAAGGGAAAATATGCAGAAGATCACTTCTTTTCATAACATAGTTGAATTTGAAATAGGTATCCCATCAAGAAGACTTCCCACCACCAGTATTGTTTCCCAGGATGATATGAGAAACAAAAAAATCTCAAAGGTTTGCAAAAAGAAATGCTCCTCCAAGAAGACCCCCTACAACAAAGTATCAAAATTTGTTTCTTGGTAACTATTTTTCCTGTCATAACTTTGGACATAAAGCCATCAACTATAGGGAAAATACAAGATATAATTATTTGAAAAGTAGAGATGTGTACAAGGCTACTGGAAATGACTATACAAGCAACAAAACAAATCAAGAGTTTGTAGACAGAAATTATAATGCTTATACACCACTTATGAACTTCAATGTTGAATGTTACACGTGTAACAACTTCGACCACAAAGCTCATGAGTGCAGAAGAAGGTTGCAATTCACGTAACAAAACATAAGAGATAAATCTTCTACTAAACATGAGGAAGAAAATGCAAGAATATGGAAGAAAAAACCAGATCAACAAAAGAGGGAAGAAAACAATCTAGCCTTACATGCTTAAAGCAACACAAGCCAATGATATATTGATAGTGGATGTTCCAAGCACATGACAGGAGATTATAGCATATTTTTAACTCTCAACAAGACAAAATAAGACAATGTCATGTTTGGAAATGATAATTCTACCAAAATAATTGGAAAAGGAACAATCAATCTTGGAAGTGAGAAGGCCAAGGCAATAAATGTATCGCTAGTTGCAGACATGAAACACAACCTTCTCAGTGTTAGTGAAATGTGTGACCAAGGACACAATCTTGCTTTTGACTCTCGCAAGTGTGAAATAAGAAGTGAAAAAACTGGTAGACTGGTTGCTACAACACTCAGGACTCCTAATAACATATACATTTTAGATGAAGTAAAAGGAGAGAAATGTTGCATGGAACAAACAGATCAAAGTTAGCCATGGCACAAAAGAATGGGACACACAACTTTGACAATTTGGTAAAAATAAGCAAGAAGCAGGCTGTAAGGGACCTGCCCATAATTTTAAAACACTCAAATCCCATTTGCAAACATTTCCAACACGGAAAGCAGACCAAAGCCTCGTTTAAAACAAAGGAGCATTCAACTTCAAATCGTTTGCAACTCATTCATATTGATCTTTGTGGACCAATCAAAGCTAAAATCTTGCAAGGTGAGCACTACTTTATGCTACTTATAGATGACTACACTAGAATGACATGGGTTCCTTTTCTAAATAAGAAATTAGAGGAAATTGATAAATTGAAGGTGTTCAAAGAACTGGTAGAAAATGAAACTGATCTCAAGATCAAGTGCTTATGATTAGATAATGGAGGTGAGTTTAACTCAAATGAATTTGAGAAATTCTGTGATATGCATGGAATCAAAAGACAATTTTCAGTAGCCAGAACACCACACCAAAATGGTGTGGCAGAAAGAAAAAACATGATCGTGCAAGAAATGTCAAGAACTATGTTAAATGATTCCAAACTATCAGATGTATTTTAGAAATAAGTAGTACATATGGATGTGCATATTCTAAACATATGTTTTTCTTATAACAAACCATGATAAAACACCATATGAACTGTGGAAAGGTAGACCTGCAACAATCAACTATCTCAAATTTTTTGGGAGTAAATGTTACATAAAAAGAAGTGAAGAGAATATGGGTAAATTTGATTCGAGAATAGATGAAGGAATTTTTCTTGGCTACTCACCTGATAGTAAAGCCTATAGATGATACAATCTAAGGTTGAAAAATATAGTAATTAGTACAATGTGAAAGTAGATGATGAAAAATCAGATTTTACAAACTAGATTTCAAAAGAAGCAAAATACAAAGAGGAAGATGAAATTAAGCAAGAAGAACAACATGAAAAGGAACACGAAAATGAGGAAGAATTAGAGGAATAACAATAAGAAAAGAAGGATCAACAAACACAAGAGGAAGATGAACCAAAAAGATAGGACACAAAAAATCCTTCAAGGTATGTACAAAAGAATCATCCCGAAAGCCAGATTCTTGGAAATATGAGTGTAGGACCTCAAACAAGGAGAAGAATAAACAATCAAGTAAACTTTTCTTTACTATCTATAATAAAGTCTCATAACTTTGAAGAAACCAACCATGATAAACATTGGGTCAATGCCATTAATGATGAATTGGATCAAATTGGTAAAAACCAAACCTAAGATCTTGTTCCTAGACCCAAGGATAAAAATGTAATAGACACTAAATGGGGTTTCAGAAATAAACACAACGAAAATGGCCAGGTAGTGAGAAACAAAGCCAGATTGGTATGCAAGGGATATGCTCAAATTGAAGGAGTTGATTTTCATGAAACCTTTTCTCTTGTAGCAAGATTGGAAGCAATTAGAATGTTTATGGCTTTTGCTTGCTACAAGAACTTTAAGATTAATCAAATGGATGTTAAATCGACATTCCTAAATGGAAATTTAGAGGAAGTGTAGAGCCTCTGTAGAGCCTGGTTATTTTCAGGACTCAAACTAATTATTTTTTTTTCTAAAATTTAGTTTAGAATTTCTTTTAATGATTTTCTTATACTTGGAATAAACAGGGAATAAACAATAACAACATAATAATGATAACAACAAAATAATATCAACAACAACAACAAAATAATGATAACAACAACAACAAAATAATGATGACCACAACATAATATATACCTCCACCTGCAGGTTTGTTTATCTAGTCCCCTTTCTGTCTGATCTTGTTCTTGTTCTTGTTCTTGCCCAGATTGAATATTAACCTCCCAGCCAACTAGGAACAACCTCTCCGGCTCCCTAGCTACAGGAATCCTTGCGGTTTCCTGGCCCCCGAGCCCAAAATTCCCAACAACAATAGTGCCCTGTGAGAGCTCCCCAAAACAATTCCTCCAATTTCCTCCTCCTCCTCTCCCTTTCAACAATTCAAAAATCCTCTAACAAAAAAATAAGATCCATCTTCCAAGTCCTCCCTTTCTTCCTTATCCTCCTCTCTCAATTCCTCTTCATTAATTCCCAAAAACCTTATCCCCCCATTAATTCCCAACAACCTCAACAACCTTATCCCCCCATTAATTCCCCATCAGCCTTATCGACACCTCAACAACCTTATTTATCCCCATTAATTCCCCATCACCCTTTATCGACCTAGATTTCTTGAAGCCCCTTTAGATAAACCTATTGGCTGCCGCCAGACCGGTTATAGTGTCACCGGTGAACAACACTCTGAAGATACTCTCTAGTACCGGTATTCCGTAGTAACGCTAAGGGCAACGGTCTATCCTTAGTTAGTGACCCGAGATATTAATATCGAGTATCATCACATCCCCGACGAGCATCGAGATATAAGTAATGTGGAAACCCTATTCAGTAGAACCCTTTGAATACCTAACCCCTGGGAACATAAACAACAACATAAACAAATTAAACTCATGAGATCTATTGACACACATCTCTGCGGTTTATAATGCTACAACACTTCTATAGTCTGTAATTTGTATTTTGATCGCAACATCTCTTCGCACTCAAAGCATAACCCCGCAGCCTATAAAAAAAAAAAAAAAAAAAAAAAAAAAAAAAAACCCATTATTTGAGACCTATTCCATTAGATTCATCTCTCCGCTATCACTAACTATCATTTTCCAGTTTCGACCCCGTCCGCCTCCCCTTTCAGCTCACCCATCATCATGGCCCATACCCGTAACCACAAACTAGAGTCTCGCTTCAACACCTCAACCAGTTTACTGGCACCCAACAAGAAGCAACAACCCTTCGCTAAGCTACTATTGCCTTCCGCGATGCCTCCATGAATGCATCTGGTGAAATGTGCAAACGATCGAACGACGAACCGACCACCCAAAATCGAATCGCCTTTGCATCACTCCGCGACCAAACTCAAGCTCTCACCGCGACTTTTCCCGAGGGCATTACAAAAGACCTGGTGAAACGCTTTTCCCATTCTTTCAACCCTAATTTCACTTTCAAAGGGGACATATGTTTCCCATGGCGTGGATGTAACTGGCCTTGATGGTTCGACCCCACGTGGTTGGTCACACAAATGGAAACATGGTTTCTCTCTTACAACATTGCATGACTTGGCTGCAACTGTATAGTGCCTCCATCTAGATCAAGAACTGGCAATGGTGGTACGTGGAGAAAACTTCCGGCCAAGGGTATATTGTCGGAACCAATTTGTTGGCCGAAGCTTATGAATGCTTTGACAATCACACCAACCATTTGGGGTCAACCGCTTTGAAAATTAGCACCGCACAAATAATACTTCATAGTCGTGATTTGACCGCCCTGCTTTTCAATAAAGGGCATGACCGGATGCTTTCTTCGAGAGTAATTTCTATCAAGTGGCCTCTAAGTGAGAGATTCGTGCCCATGTCCCCGCTGTGGTTCACTCCAATGACTTGGGTGGAGGCTACCAAAATCTTAAAGAAGCACAAACAAATTGTTTCCTCTCAAAACCGTAAGCCTTCCTTTATCCCGCGCTCCTAAACCAAGTAGTAAACCCCACTACCTCCTCCGCCCCATTAAAAATCCAAAATTGACCCAGGATGAAATGGTTTTCGAACGCTTCAACCTGAAGCAGCCCTCCGTTATAATTACAGGATGAGTACATTTCCCTGTGCCAAAATGGGTAACAAAATCTCTTTTATGGCCATCTCTGGGGATATTCTGGAAGAAGATGTTGACACTCTCCATGTGCCCGAGTCACCAGAATTTTTTTGACATAAACCCTCCCTCCCACCCTCCTCAAGTGGAACCAATCATTTCTACTGCTCTACCCCATTTCGGCCCCCCAAACCCTCGTTAATCGGGTTACACTGGGCATCAAAGGTCATCATCCTTGTTGGTAGTGTTAGCATCCACAATTTTATTCATTGCCACATTGCCTAAGAAACCCATTATACATCCATGTCAGTTGATAATTTCAAAATCATGATTGCCAATGGTGGTTCTAAGAAATGTGGCGTGCTACCGGTGGAAAATGTGTTTCTCCAAATAGGTGACTACCACCTCAACTCTCATATGCTTGCTATTGACATACATGGGTTATGTACATTGTGTTGGTGTCGTAATGGTTAAGAACCCAGGGTCCCATTCTCATGGATTTCTAACTTAACCATGTAATTTGACCAAGGAGGGGCCACAAACATAAAAGGTATCACCGCTGGTTCTCCCGAATCATCGGGCTCTCACCGTGATGGAAAATGGCTGTTTCAAAAAGTCATTCGTGTCATAGCCCAACTCCACGCTTCGAACGGATGCCACAAAGATATTCACCAGGCTCCCCAAGACCTCCAAGCCTCCTTTCTAAACATCAAAACGTATTTTCCACTCCCCAAGGACTCCTCCTTTCCCCAGGTCCATGATCATTCCATCCCCTTTGTCCCATAAATCCTTCCTCCCAATATATAATGCCCATATCGCTTCCACCCCTTTGCACAAAAGAAATGAAATTGAAAATGGTCTAGGAACTCCTTAATGGCTGAGTCATCCGGCCCTAGTATGAGCGCCCCTTACTTCCTCCTGGCCGCCATGGTAATCAAGAAAGAAGGTTCTTGAGAATGTGTCCTGACTTCCATCGCGTTTCGAACAAATCCAACCATCAAAGACAAATTTCCCATTCGCCATTGATGACCTCCTCGGTTGAATTGAGTGGCGCCTACCTCTTCAATTTAAACTTGATTCTCAAGCCACAGCCTGTATCCGTATGAAAGAGTCCCACATTCCCAAGACTAATCTTCACACCTGGGCGAGGGCCACTCTCACGAAGCCTTTTTGGTCATGCCCCTTTGGTTTGTGTAACGCCTCCACCTTCGTGACCTCCTCATGAACCATGTCTTCCTACTTTCTCCTGGCCATTTATTCCTAGTTTTCTTTGATGATATCCCTCATATATAGTAAGACATGACGTAATTCATCTACTCATGTGGATCAAGTTCTCACCACTCTCTCAAAGACCCTTTCCCCCGAAACAATCCAAATGTGCTTTGGTGCATCCAAAGTAGAATAATTGGGTCATCCGGTTGGGCAAGGGATGGCATCGGTGACCCGAAAAAGATTGAAGCTATGCACACCGGGCCGCACCCAAAGACTCTCAAAAGCTTCATGCGGATTTTGGGCCTCATGGTATTAATATCGCAAGTCTGCTAAGAACTATGGAAAGATATTGCAACACCTCTAACCACTCTCCCAAAAGAACTCTTCACTTGGACCCCAACAAAATACCAAGATTTTCAAACCTTGAAGACAGCCATGTGCATCACTCCTACCAGGCTTCCGACTCTCACAAAGACATTTGTGTTGAATGTGACGCCTTAGGGAAAGGAATTACCACCTTATGCAAGAGGGGTTGACCTTTGGCCTTCACTAGCAAAACAACCGCTCCTCAAAAGAATCGTGGCAAACCCATTTATGAAAAAGAAATGTTGGCGATTCTCAATGTCGTTGAATTTGTCAGTCCTTATCTCTTGGGGAAACGATTCCAAATTAAGACCTAATTCATCAAAGCCTCAAGTACTTTCCTCGAACAACGCGATTCTCCCCGTGAGCAACAAAATGGTCACTGTTCTTTGGATATGATTGGCGAGATCACTACAAGAAGGGAAAATACTGTCGTATGATTCAATCGGCCCGTGAAATATGAAGACGGCGATCCCTTTTTTCTTTCCTTTCATTGTACCCTCGGATATCAAAAGAAACTGTGAATGGTTTTAAGATCCTAAAAGTTCGCGATCTAATCCAACAACCGAAATGTTGGCTTAGGCCTCTAGGGTACCTCGGGTTCCAGTGATGAGATTTGATACAAAGTCCGCTTGTATTTAAGTAAACAACTGAAACTTGAATCCACGGTACTTTATGAGCTACATGTTGGGCACCCATAGCGGGTAACTCGGTTCAAAAACATATGACCGAAGTCAAACATTCTTTTCTCCGATGGTAAGGAAATGACATCCGTAGTTTGTATCGAATGTGAGGTATGTCAACGCACGCAAGGGGAGAGATTAATCAAATCTCCAGTAACTCCAACCACTCCACCCCCTCATTTGGAAGATATCTCTATGGACTTTATTACGTGCTTACCCAAATCGTAAATAACCGGGCCATAATGGTGGTGGTGGATCGCCTTCCAAGTATGCCCATTTATGCTCTCTTCACCAACGCATTTAATCGTGATCCACTAAGGGCTCAAATTTTCATGGATCAGTCTTCAAGATTCATGGCATGAAAAACTCTATTGTTTCTGATCAAGCACCCAACTTTCACAAGTACTTTTTGGCAAGAACTGTTTTAAGCTACAAGGCACAATAATTGTATCTCGTTCTCAACTTATCATCCCTGCATGATATGGTCAAACCAGAAAGTCACAAATGTCAACAAGTGTTTGGATATATATCTGAGGTGTTTTGCCTCAAAAAACAACACCGCTAGGGCTTCAATGGTTACCCCCAATAATGGTGGTACAACACTACATACCATACCAATTCTCAAAGACTAATTTCTTGAAGCAAGCAGCGGATAGAATCCAATCGGCCAATTCTTCCATACCTTACCGTAATTCTCAAGGTCCAGCGGTTGACCAAACACTTACAATCCGAAAGAGGATATCCTTCTTACTCTTAAAGAGAACTTGGTCAAGGCCCATAATAGAATGAAGCATCAAGCATATCAAGGTCGCTCAATCGCTAATTTGTAGAAGGAGATCGTGTTTTCTCGCTGACCGCAAATCCAGAACAACAAATAAGAAAACTTCCCTTTAAGTCGAAAAGTGCTGTCTGCTAGCACCCAAATGTTAAGTGGCCCCTTGCCATTCTAAAGCCTGTGGGACAAGTCACATATTAGTTAGTTCTACCCAAATGGGTCGAAGCTACATCCTGCTTTTTCATGTTTCATGCTTGAAGAAGGTGATTGGAACCAAAAAGCAATTCAAACCAACCTTCCAGAAGTTAGTTGAAGAAGGATCCATTTAGCTACAACCACAAGAATTTTTTGGACCAGTGTGAGTGTTGCATGTGGTAGAGAACCATCAAGGAAGTTCGTATCGGGGTGGAAAGATATGACTCAAGATGCTACTTGGGAACCGGGGCCTATCATTTTGGTGCTAGGGCTTCATTATCTCAAGCCTTGAGGACAAGGTCGCTTTTATAATGATATGTTAAGGTCCTAACTGTACATAGGTAGATCAATGTATCTGATGTAATAAAGGTCAATATTAATAGACCTTTCAATAAAATAATATAAGGTGGATGTAAGAAGACCCCATTAGAAGCTTCCGCTTCTAGAAGGATCTTCCTCTAGATGCTTCTCTTAATAGACATATTTAGTATAAATAAGGGTCGAGGGTATGAAAACCCTAGCTTGGAGATTATTGTAACAGAGCGCTGCTCGACTGGAGGTTGCCCCCTCGAAGAGGCCTGTGAACATTGCTTTCTGAATCAAGGTGCTTTTCTATTGCTATTTCGTATATCATTTCTGTGTATTGTGAAGATTATGATGGATATTTTACTGTTATTCTGCCATTTCTAGCATTTTATTTCTGTTCTGCATATTTTATATATCTGGTATCTTGCATTCACCCACCTTTTAATAATAAAATAATAAAGACTCATTAATATATTTTAATAATTAATTAAATTTAAATTAAAAACTATTATAAAATTAATCAATTTGGGTTGTTACATACACCCACCCTTCAAGAAACTTCGTCCCGAAGTTAGAGTTATTTACAATACAAGGGTAACGACACACGATTCATACATCTGCAAAAATAATCAACATCATCAATTTAAAACGCTTATACATACTAGTGTTCATGTGTAAGGCATACATGTGTAGCTAGCACACAAAAGACTCGTACATGTACTAATAAAATTAATTATCACACCTAAAGTAATTCTTGTATGCGTCCAATCCAATCAGTGAGACCATTCATTTCATAAAAGATAGTAAACTATTTAAAATGTTCACGAAATTCCTCAATTACAATTATTTAGCACAAACAACATTTACTTAGATAATTGTAGTTTAGTTAAGTAAATATAACATATATATATATATATATATATTAAAAGAGGGAATCAAGAACTTCTATAAGGCGAAATCCCCACACACTCTCAACTACTTCTATTCATTCTTCCTCCCTAACTTAAATCCATCTTCCATCCCTATCCTTCCTCTACTGGACTATCTTGGAGTGTCAACTATATTGACCTAACTCCAAATAGAACCCGTAAGTGGAAGTGTCAACTCTATTGACCAACTATCCCCAACAGGCAACTACCAGTCATCATCACACGTCTAGGGGAGCGTGAGCTAACACCGTCCTCCCATGAATCCAGGTTTCAGAGGATACACGGTGGGAAATGCCTCCACCCCTCCTAATAGGACTAGGGTCCACACCCTACCATGGAATATATAGTGGCACTGTGTTGCTCGAAATTTTTTCATTGTATATTCAATTTTAGTCAGTCTCACCACCTGAAAAACCTGCATTGGTCCATATATCATAGCAATGCATTCGAACCAACACAATTTCTCATATAAGATTCATACCATATTGTTTCTTGGTCGGTGTTCACGACGTCACTTTTTATTATCATTATCCATTGGTTATTTCATAGCCCATTGACCTGCATATTAGTCTATAACACAAACTCATACATATCTATGCATTGTCATCATGTAAATGCATTTAACCATAACCTCAATCCATGTACCAACAACTTTAAATGTCAAAATTTTCAAGTTAGAAATAAATTGCATAATATCCATCATAATTCAAATAACATTAAACATTCATAGAATTGACTTTCACATAGGTTCATATGTCTTAAAAGTTCAAGTGTATCATTAATAATTTCACAGTGAATAGGAAATAAAGATGATTAGGCCTTAAGTAATTCTCGCTATCGAATTCAAAAGGTGGCATTACATACACCCACCCTTCAAAACAAAACTTCTTCCCGAAGTTATGATTATTCTCAATATAAGGAAAAATTCATGACACAATTTATACGTGACCTCTATAATAGCAAACCGTATTCTATATTGGTCCCATTGTACCTTCACTGATTAAAAACATGTTGAGGTTATTAATATATTGATTACAACTACCCCTATTTAGTAAGCACCTTACCGTGTCTTGACTCTATTTTATTATCACTTGTAATTTAATTAATGATAAGACACACTTTTGTTATAGATTTATTCTTCGTAAGTTCCATATATGACCCCCATATATAAAGTATAGTCTATTTGTTTGTTCACTAGTTAGAACCTTAGCTCATCGTGAGTTCTCTAGTTAAGTGAATCTTATATTGAGTTCGATATAAACTTCCTTAAGTCATACATACAATCCCACCTAGGGTATATGGATAATTATAAACATTTGGCAGAAGAGTTTCAGTGCTTCCTCATCATGCCCATTCTGGATATAACTTCTACGCTTATTTGGCTTTGACGAGTATGTGATGAAAAACCCAACATGGAAATGCAAGCCATCAGTTCTTCTTCTTCGTATCAAATGGAGAATTAGATATCTCGCATAGAAGAAACTTAGTCAATGCTAATCTGTAATGGTTGGTGCTGCTTTGATACCATTTGTAGAGACTCTATAGAGCCTGGTTATTTTCAGGACTCTTAATTTTTTTTCTAAAATTTAGTTTATAATTTCTTTTAATGATTTTCTTATACTTGGAACAAACCAAGAATAAATAGTAACAACATAATAATGATAACACCAAAATAATATGAACAAAATAATATCAACAACAACAACAAAATAATGATAACAACAACAACAAAATAATGATAACCACAACATAATACATACCTCCACCTACAGGTTTGTTTATCTAGTCCCTTTTTTGTCTGGTCATGTTCTTGTTTTTGCCCAGACTGAATATTAACCTCCCAGCCAACTAGGAACAACCTCTTTGGCTCCCTAGCTCTAGGAATCCTTGCGGTTTCCTGGCACCCGAGCCCAAAATTCTCAGAAACAACAATGCCCTGTGAGAGCTCCCTAAAACAATTCATCAAATTTCCTCCTCCTCCTCTCCCTTTCAACAATTCAAAAATCCTCAAACAGAAAAATAAGATCTCTCTTCCAACTCCTCCATTTCTTCCTTATCCTCCTCTCTCAATTCCCCCTCATTAATTCCCAACAACCTTATCCCCCCCTTAATTACTTCACCCACCTTTTAATAATAAAATAATAAAGACTCATTAATATATTGTAATAATTAATTAAATTTAAATTAAAAACTATGATAAAATTAATCAATTTGGGTTGTTACATGAAGAAGTATACATTGAACAACCTGAAGGATTTCAATTATTAGAAGATGGAGATTATGTGTGTAAATTCAAGAAAGTTATCTATGGCCTCAATCAAGCCCCTAGAGATTGGTACACCATACTAGACAAGCATCTACAACAACAAGGATTTAACAGAGGTGTTGTAGACAACAACATCTACATAAAAAAAGAGGAAAAACATCATAATAGTGGTTGTCTATGTGGATGATATAATATTTGGAAGTAATGTTGACAAGCTAAGCAAAACATTTGTCGAAGAAACGAAAATTGAATTCGAGATGTAAATGCTAGGAGAGCTATCATTCTTCTTAGGGATGCAGATCTCTCAAGCAAATAAAGGTATCTTTATATCTCAAATGAAGTGCATCAAGAAGATGCTCAAGAAGTTCAAAATGGAGGATTGCAAACCAGTTAGCACCCCTATGACTACATGATGCAAGCACAACAAAGATGATGAATTCATAGAAGTAGACCAAAACTTGTGTAGGTCTATGATTGACAACTTGCTATATGTTACAACATCAAGGCCAGATGTGATGAATGCAGTTGGAATTGTTGCATGGTTTCAATCTGCACCGAAAGAATCTCATGTATAGATAGTCAAGAGAATATTAATATATCTAAAGGGTACCTTGGACCATGGAATATGGTATCCAAAAGTTGAATATTTTACCTTGAAAGCATGCACTAATGCTAATTGGGCAGGATGTGTAGACGATCGAAAAAGAACAAGTGGAGGTGCATTCTTTGTAGGAAATTGCCTAGTTTCCTAGCTGAGAAAAAACAATCATCAATTTCTCTGTCAACCGCAGAAGTTCAATACATTGCAACATCAACAACTTGTTGCACACACATTCTTTGGATGAAGTAGACCTTACAAGACATTCAGATTGATTACAAACAACCGATCTATATACTATGTGACAACACCAGTGCGATAAGCATTTCTAAGAACCTTATCATGCATTCAAAAACAAAACATACACCTATCAAGTACCATTTTTTGAGAGAACAAGTTGAAAACCAATTTCTAAAGTTGGAATACGTACCAACAAAGGAACAAATTGTAGATATATTTACAAAACCATTGCCTAGAGATACATTTGAGTATCTCAGACAGAAGATGAGAGTCATTCCCATCTCTAATTAAGGTATGTTAGCTTTAGTTGAAAGTTGTTGAGAGCTCAACAAAAACAAAAGCTTAGGGGGAAAGTACATAAATAAGGAAGTGGTACAATAACTCAAAAACAAGCACATTCACAAGGGGAGTTACTTCAGAGAGCTTCATGGAGAAGCACAAGTTCAGGTGAGTAGCAGAAGGAAAGGAAGGTTGTTGGTGACAAAGCAAAAAATGAAGAGAATAGTGCAAGAGAGTAACTATATCCCTTTTTCCATTGATGTCAAAGGGGGAGAGTACAGAGATAAAGGGAGACTTACCAGAGACAGGGGGAGTTTAAGTATGTGTTGCCATCAATGACATAGGGGGGGATTGTTGGATCATGTTGTCATTGATGTCAAAGATTGTGACAGACAGGGGGAGACAAACCATCCTCAAGCAATCACAGAGAAAATGTGAGCCATTGAGCGTTGATCATTCAACAAGATCAATGATCTCGACGTAAATTCTGGGGTGCACATGTTTGAAGAAAATCAACGGTGTAGAGGAAGCTCAGAACTTAACAGAAAGGAGGAATCAACGGTTGAGGGGAATTGTCAATTTGAACCTCACTATTTCAAAATCACCACATTGAAAGTCTCTGGTTATGTCCGACCCCGAAACTCTTGGGAATTGATACTCCAACGAAGCTTCCAGTTCTATCGGACCCGATCCCATCAAAGTGTTTAACTTCGATTCATCAGAGCACTTAACTTTGATACCCTATTCTCTGATACTCTGATATGTTAGCTAGTGATTCCGGTCCATGGTCCTGTGAAGGATTTAGCACTCGGTCGTGTGGAAAAATGTCTTAGCGTTGGATTGACGCATGTCCAGGTGATGACAGCCCGACGAGAGAATCTTTGAGTCAAAAAGAACCGTTGATCTATCGAAGGACCGAAGAACGAAGAATCTGGACTGTTGATGCTAGTTCTGGGTTTGTCGAAAGGAAGACTTGAGAATGAAGTCCAACGATGAGAAGGTTTGAGGATCGTAGATTCATCAAAGGAACTACCTCGTCCATTAGATCCATGATGATCCATTTCATGGAGAAAGGGTGACACATTGTGACAACCTGGTAGACAAGGTGACGAAGATGCCAGCGTGACAACTAGCATGTCCCGAGGAGTGACACTTGTCAACGTTTGGTTCATGGGTGAATTGAGTCCGGGCCCAAATGAGTTTAAATCTGGTCAGTCGTTGATCTGGGTAGCGAGTAGATCTCTGTCGTTCATTAGAGAGGCTCTGGTCAGAGTAGATTGTGTTACCTACAACATAGGTACTCTGACAAAGGAGCTCCAGGGAGAAATATAGACCGCAAGTCGACATGCAAGTGAGATGCAATCTTAGACGTAGATCCATCATGGTCCCACCTGACCATCTCACGAGCAACAAGTGTTAACCTCCAGTTAACTTGAGGTGCCGATAGGATCAAAACCATTGATTAAAGTTTCTAAGGATTGTAAAACACGTCAGAGCATGGGCAGTCAGAGTAAGATGGTCGAAGTGATTCATGATTCCAATAAAGTATCACTTTTTACGGAAACATGTTGCAAAGAAGAACATCAAAGTTGAATATGTGGGCACAAAAGAACAAGTGGCAGACATCTTTACA
>SNQJ01S0010099.1:8389-55178 GCA_010110895.2 Picea sitchensis | reverse complement strand
GATTCACATGTGGAAAAATCTGTGGGAGGATGGAGTGTTTAAATATTGATGATCAAATCCAAGAAGGGGAGGTGTGAAGGATGGAGTGAGTATAGGAGCTCTGTGATTCTGAGGCTCTTGGGGTGCGGGTGCGAGTATGTGAAGAAATGGAAGAATCCAAACGAGGTAATGGAGCTCAAGGGGTTCTGAGTTTGCAGAACCAAGGCCGTGAAGGAGCAAGTGCAAGGATCCTTCATGCTCACAGGTCCGAGGATACCAAAGTGAAGGAAAGGTAACCTTCTCAAGAAATAGATTAGGGCGTGGGGGGATTGGATAATGTGAAGAGAAGAGTTGAGGTTCTTAGGCCATAAGACATCAAGGTAGATACATCATAAGCATATTGTAGGGTGACAGGGTGGTGCAAGGAAGGGGATTGGTGCTCCCTGCAGGTTGGTGCCTACAAACATTACAATTGAGTTGGTGCTCAGTCAAGAGGACTGGTGTCTCCTATAGGTTGGTGGTTGCAAACCTTATTGTTGAGTTGGTGCTTAGTCAAGGAGATTGGTATCTCCAGTAGGTTGGTGCCAACAAACATTATAACAGTAGGTTGATGCCTACAAGATCTTATCAAGAAAGTTTTGTGGTTTCTCCCAATTGGGTTTCCACGTTAATATCTGTGTACTATGGTTTTATGTTGATCTCTGTTGATATGGTTAATTTTCTGCATTTTTTAAGATTGATTACTAATTAAAGTGGAAAATGGAAAAAGTTCTAAAATTTAGTTAACACTGATTCACCCCCTTAATGTTATTATATATTCCAAGAGCTATTGCCTTGGAAGTTGAACATTTGGATTTGTTGAATATCCTTCAAAGAACAAATCATTGTTTAAGCCCACTTAACATGCAACTAAATAACCAACATGAATCCACAACATAGAAAAAAATGTGCATTCTCATAAAGGTTCATAAAACATATATGAATTTCCCATCTAAGCATGTGGATTTGATTGTGTTAGCAAGTTTATAATTCATGTTTGTGGCCACTTCATTTTGAGTAAATTAAAATGTGAACAAACTCAATCATCTTTTCATCAAAATTCTTCCTCTCAAATTTGATAAAGTTGTTTTGTCCATTTTAATTCTTTTAAAACAATCTAAATCATTAAAATTTGAAAATATATATTGATAAAACATTATTTAAAAAAAAATAAATTTATATATTTATTAACTAATTTTATCATCATTTAATTTCTTTTTTCTAATTAAAAAAAATTATACACCATTATCATCCAATATAAATATATATAAGGTTAAAAATATGTGTTTTCTCTTAAGAGGTTACAAGTTCAAATCCATATGGGGTAGGGTATGTATACCTTTGTAAACTTTACCAGTCATTCATATACCAATTTGGTGTTTGGCTTGACTATGACCTTAAAAATAGATTAATATAACCTGAGTGGGCCTAATAGTTAAGAACATGTCTTTCCTCTTAAGAGATCACAAGTTCAAATCCATAGAAGTAGGATATGTATACTGACTTTACTAGTAAAATCATTGGGTGGGTCATTAAAAATAAATTATTATTATTATTTTATATAAAGTTAAAAATAATATTGCATATACGATAAAGATAGGAAAGTTTTAAAATTAAAAAAGAAAAAACATATCCTGTCCATTTTCTTATTTTGGCTCAGGCGCGTAGCCATGTAAGAAGCATCGGAAGGACAGTCATCGTAATGGCCCTGGCGATGGCTATAACGCATCCATTTCCATTCGCTTCGCTTGATTTTCAATCAGACGACACAGGCAAGAGCAGGGCGAGGCCATTGCCATCACTTCAGCTTCAAGGAGGAGCCACTAACCAAAACAGTCGCGCTGTCACAAGAAGAGGCATTGCTTTTAATGGCGTTCCCGAGATCGTGAGAAAACTGTGTAATCAGGGCCAATTTAAGGAGGCTCTGCGGATTTTTCATGACATGGAGCACCCTCCTGACTGTTTTACATATATCTGTCTCTTGCAGGAGTGTATTAAGAAGAAAGCTTTTTGTGAAGGTAAATCAATCCATGCCCACATGAATAAGAAAGGAATCGTGCCAAACATAATTCTGACCAACACCCTTATTAACATGTATGCCAAGTGGGGTTGCTTGGCAGATGCACGAAAATTGTTTGACGAAATGCTTCACCGAGATAGCTGCTCTTGGAATACGATAATCACAGCTTATTCTCGCCACGGGCCTGTAGAAGAGGCATTGAAGCTTTTTTACGGGATGCGGCGATCGAATCTCCGGCCTGACCGCTTCACTTATGCCAGCGTTCTCTCGGCTTGTGCCAAGTTGGGAGTTCTGGAACAGGGCATCGAGATTCACCAAGAAATAGTTAGAAGGCAGTGCCAGATTGATGGTTTTGTAGAGAGTGCGCTTGTGGATTTGTATGCAAAATGTGGGAGTATAGACAAGGCTCGAGAATTGTTTGACAAAATGTCTAAACGAGGCACCGTCTCGTGGAACATCATGATTGCTGCGTATGGGCAGAAAGGACTTGTTGATGAAGCTTTCAAGCTCTTCCAGGAAATGCCCAAGCGAGATTTGGTTTCGTGGAATGCGATAATTACAGGCTATGTGCAGAATGGGTTTGTGGATGAAGCCCAGAAGCTTTTTCGAAAAATGCCTAAACCAAATGTTGTTTCCTGGACTGCAATGATCTCAGGATATGCACAGAATGGGCACAGTGAGGAGGCCCTGAAGACTTTTCATGCTATGCAACGCGCGGGTGTGAAACCGGACATACGGGCATTTGCCAGTGTTCTTATTGCCTGTGCCAACATGGCAGCTCTGCAACAGGGGATGGAAATCCACGAAGAGATACGCAGAAGCGGGTTTGAATCCAGTGCTTTTATGGGAAATGTTCTCATGGATATGTATGCAAAATGTGGGGATATAGAAAAAGCACGCCATCTGTTTGACAAAATGCCTGAGAGAAACGTTGTCTCCTGGACAACCATGATTGGAGGGTATGCTATGCATGGCCGTGTAGCCGAAGCCCTTGAACTTTTTGAACTGATGCGACATTTTGGCATCAGGTTTAACAGTGTTACCTTGCTCTGTGTTTTGATTGCCTGCTGCCATGCAGGTTTAGTGGACAAGGGCCAACAATACTTCAACAGCATGAGTGAATGCTATAACATCACACCTGCAATGGAGCACTATGGCTGCATGGTTGACCTTTTTGGGCGTGCAGGCCTCCTAGATGAGGCACGAGACTTCATCAACAAAATGCCCATAAAACCTGATGCTACTGTGTGGGGTTGTTTGCTTGGCGCGTGTAGAATTCACAATAATACAGAGCTGGGAAAATGGGCAGCAGAGCAGCTTTTCAAGCTGGACCCTGATAATGCCACAGCCTATGTGGTACTGTCAAACAGTTATGCTGCAGCTGGTATGTGGGAGGACACTGAAAATGTTCGGAGAATGATGAAAGACAAGATGATTAAAAAGATGCCTGGACGCAGTTGGATTGAGGTGAATAAACAGGTGCATTCTTTCTTTGCAGACGACAGGTCACACCCACAAACACATAAAATTTATGCCAAGTTGGAGACATTGTTGAGGGAGATGAAGGCTGCTGGGTACGTGCCTGACACAAGATTTGTTTTTCTTAATGTGGAGGAGGAGCAGAAGGAACAGAATCTTGCCCATCGCAGAGAGAAGATGAGAGGTTGGCAATAGCCTCGGGTTCATCAACACAGCCCTGGCACATCTCTTCTAGTTGAACCTAGCTTCAGGGATTCTGCAGCCCTGGCGGGGTAATCTCTCATTTTGTGCATGTATGTATAGTTTTTATTCTTTGAAAAACACCTTACTATTTATTTTAATTATTATATTTAAATCATTATTAATAGAAATATATAATTATTTTATTTAAATCACCATTTTAAATAAACTTATTTATTATATTTAAATCATTATTAATAGAAATATATAATTATTTTATTTAAATCACTATTTTAAATAAACTAATATAGATTCTTTCTATTAAATTAGTGGAAGATTTTAAAGGAAAAGTGCAAAGTTCATTGCTGAGTAAATAGTATGTTGGGTGGTAAAAAAATTATTAATAAACATTGAAATTAATTTTAATTTTTAATCCTATAAATATTCATCCAACTATTTATTTATTTATTATTATTTAAATTTTATATTTATTTATTATTATTTAAGTTTTATCCATGTTTGATGATGGGTAGATATGTTATATACAGTTTATCTCCATAAAGTTAATCAACAGCATTGAAATTGTGGTTTTGAATTTTTATTTTTTTAATATTTAATTGTGGAGTTGTCTAATTTTGTTGTAAATTTTTAGTCAAGATAACTTCATAATTTTAATTTTTAATCCTATAAATATTTGTTTATTATTTCAGTTTTATTTGTTTTTATGATGGGTAGATATTTTATACAGTTTATTTCCATAAAAATCTTGAAATTGTAATTTTTTTTTTTTTTTTGGTTTTTCAAATTATATTTTTAAATATAGAAATATATTAAATTATGGAAAATATTTTCAGAAAAAAACCAAAATGTTTAATAACTGAAAAATGAATAAAAATTAATTCCAAAAGTTAAATATGTCATCTGTCATCTTATGTTATGGTGAATTATGATATAATTATGATATTGTGATGATAACTTAATATCATAAATTCTTGCATTCTACCTTGAGAAAAACAAAGGCAAGGCAAGACAGACGAAATGGATCCTCAAATTCACTATTCTTCTTAATGAGCACGCACATCGTTATACAAGGCCACAGAGATAATCAGTGTACAGTGTACACATATTTGTCCTCCACCAAAGTTTTAAAAATGTTTTTAAATTTAATTTGCTCGTCGTCATTCCCAACCTCCAGGTAATGTTAATGACCATTTTCACCATCCATTCAGCACGTGTAATAGTGTAATAAGACAAGCCAAGTTTATTGTAATTATCAAGTGAAATTTGCATGTCCAATATCATTCAAATTAATAATAATTTATTATAAATGATCAGCTTCAATTGCTCTGCCCATGACAAATAACAATTTTACATGCAAATCACTTTATAAGATGTTTTTTTTAATCTCTCTTTGAAGATCCTTTTATAGTTCTTTCCCAACATAATAGTCCTAGTCCGTTCCATTTTATGCAACAACTTTGAATGTGGGTGCAATTGGAACCGACAGGGTGTGGCACTTGTCTCGAAACGAATTTAAGAATTGGGAATATGAATCTTAACACTATTTTTTTAAAAATAAATATATATTAAAATTTTAATTTTATAAACAAATTTAAGAATTGGGAAGATGAATCTTAATAGTAATTTTTTAAAATAAATATATATTTAGAAAACAGAGAAATTAAATTTCAAATAATAAATATAAATGAAATTTAAACCATGGAAATTAATAAAATTATATAACAAATTAGTAAATATATATAATTATGATTTTGTAACAATGAAATATTTAAATTGATAAAATAAATTTTATTTTTTACATACAATTCATATTTTCAAAGCATGGAAATTAATAAAATTATATAACAAATTAGTAAATATATATAATTATGATTTTGTAACAATGAAATATTTAAATTGATAAAATAAATTTTATTTTTTACATAAAATTCATATTTTCTAAACAAATTGAGATGAATCAATCATGAACCATATTTATATCAAATTGAAATTCAAATATCATAAATTCATAATATGTCACAGTAATGATAAAGATTAAGGTTTAAAGTTCTTCAAAATAACAAAAAATAACTTATTTGGAAAGCTCCACAACTCTCAAATAAAAAATTGGAAATATGAAAATTGCGATTGTGAGAGACTAATTTGATAGATAGTCATCACCCTCCAACATCCTCTAATGGATCTCTAACATATTAGCACTTTATTTTCCAAATGATACGAAGCAACATGGGTAGAAGATGCACTACAATTAGCACTTTGCACACCGATAATATAGGTAGAAGATGTACTACAATTAGCACTTTGCACACCAATAATAGAGGTAGAAGAACTTGCCATGTAGGCATGGAAATTTGAGGTCTAAAATGGCCTCCTAAGGAAAATAATAAAATAAGAGTTATAATTTTTTTAGAGGGAAATAAAGAAAACTATTTTTGTTAATTATGTTTTCGACTTATCTCTTTATAGGTTTTCTCAAATTTCAAGTATAGACACTTGCGAGTACCCACTCTGCATACTTTTGATAGACCCGCATACTTTTGATAGACCCACACTGAGATAAACTGGGAATACATGGAAACACATTTTTTTTCCATGTATTTCTAGTTTATCTCACCGTGGGTCTATCAAAAATATGCAGTGGGTACTTGTTGGATGCAAATTTTAATTCTGCATCCAACAAGTGCCTACGTTTGAAATTTGATGAAATACATGGGAAAAAAATGTATTTCTTTTCAAGAAACACATTTTCTTCATGTATTTTCAATTTATCTTCAAGAAACACATTCGACACTTGGTGGATGCATATTTAATTTTGCATCCAACGAGTGCCTACACTTGAAATTGAAGCAAATGTATAAGGAGATAAGTTGAAAATACGATTAAAACAATAGTTTTCTTTTTTTTCACTCCAAAAATATTTATCCTTATGGTTAACATCATCATTTTGAATCATGYTGGTTCTTTTAAAGTTGATTTTGATCTTACAATTTTTTCTTTTGAGACCCATTTTTTACCTCAAAATTCCCCTATGTCTAAATCTCCAACACACAAAGAATTTATAGAAGAGCTAACCAAATAGAAGCTAGCCATCAAGCAATTTGGGTTATCCAAGTCTGCATCTTCAAGATCCATGTCCCATAGCTTTGAAGGACCCTTGTTAGACTTTAGCTTTGTTTGAGAGATGACGTGAAGATTTGAGTGGAAGTAGACAAGATATTTCGCCTTTGTCGATGGAATGTACACAAGATATTTTGCCTTAGAATGGACAAACCAATAAGTGGTCTAATTTCTCTCTATTGTTGAAGAGCTACAAACTTGTAAAATAACACTAGATGGAAGGGTTTGTAACTCTGGATTTTGGGCACCATAATGTCCCCACCATGCAAGAGGTTTCTTAGTTCCCCTATCTACTTGTGCATTTAGATTTCCTAATGCACCACTTCTTGTGATGAATGAAGTAAATTGGTTCTTTAACTCAAATAATTCCATTGGGTCAAAGCAAGTCTTTGAAATTGTTGATTTAAACCATTGGACACCTCAATGTCTTTGTTTGGGGCCTTCCTCTTACCACTAAAATTTTCCAAGTACAACTCATCATAGTACTTTGGATTAAAGGCACGAGCTAAAACATGCAAAGGGGTATTGTATTTGTTTCATCCACTAATGATTATGTCCGTTACAACACCATACAAAAAGGGTCTTGTTCTTCAAGAAGTTGTTGAATTCTTTCCAACATGCTGTTAGTTCTCTCATAAATGTCACCTAACATAGGCACATCCAAATCACAAAGTCATAACAAATCAACCAATACCTTTATTATGGAAACAAAAAGCTTAGCTTGAACCCACCAAACCTCATCAAGAATGGTAGTTCTAACCCATATTGCTTTTTCAATGCTAGCTTGTTCCCATGTTTGCCACAGTGGATTAACAACCATGGAGATCAAAGCTTCCCTCATGTCTATTAACCACTTAATCATTTTATAACATGATGGAAGTCCAGTTTCTCCAATCTTTGGAAGTTGGAGTATGGGAAATTCCTTATACATAGCTTGTACATGTTGGTGATTAGTGATAAAAATATGAACTTCTCTTGCTTTTTCAATTAGTTTTTTTATCCATTCAACTTCAACAACAATGGATTTAAAAACAAGATTTACATTATGCACCACAAAAGAGGTCCAAAAAATATGGTCTTATCATGCCTTAATAATTGCACTCACTGCTTTGCATGAATGTGCATTATCTATGATGACTTGCACAATATTTGAAGGGTCCACAATCTCCAATTCTTTTGAAATTTTTTAGTAAATCCATTCAACGTTTTTCTCCTCCCCTGCAACATTTATTACCCTCCGAAGTATGGGATTGAAGGAGACATTACAATAATCCTTACCGATGGCCTATTGGTCGTATTAGTCCAATCATTAAGAACAATAGAAATGCCATTGCAACTCCAACTAGAATGAACCAATGCCAACACTTTATCCACAATCAATCTCTCCTTCCATATAAGGGCCATGCAAACTTTCTCAAAGTTTGGCCCCTTATATCCCCTAGGGGCCTCATTAACCACCCTAAGCATGCCTTCCCTATATGGAGACTACACCACATTGAAGGGGTATTTCACATGCAAATATGGCTCTTGTAACCCTGCTAATTGTCTCATCCCTCCCTCCCATTTCAAACATTCTAGCCAAGGGTTTAAGGTTTAGTCTCTTGCAAGCATCTTCAACCATTAAGGGAATTTCATTTCCCCCTTTTTAGATGGTTGCTATTTGCAACTCCTCCTTTCTACCTTGGCTAAATCTACAACATCTTGTTTGGATTCAAATCTATCCACATCCTTTAGGTGATTTTTTTGTAATGATGAACTACGTTATCCCCTTCAAGCCAAAGAAAATGGGCTTGAACCCGTGTATAAATAATAGGACCTTATAAAATTTATTTTGCACTCACTACAATTCCATAAGTAACGGACACCAATGTTCTTCTTCTTCTTCCCAATCTTGGTCAAATACTTCCACTAGGGAGAATCAACAAGGTATTTTTGTTATCGTTGTTCATCTTCTTAACAATTATTGTTTCTTCTCCCTCCACCACTTCTCCCATTACAAATTACATGCCCATAGTGAACTGATAGACATGAGGCCATCATTGGTTTTTATTAAAATAGTGGAATACCCGTTGCATATTGCATAGTGACAACATGATTTCAAACATAGTTTTTAGTGTGGATTTTGAGCCTCAAGGAATGGTGTCACATGTGTTTATCAGTTTATGAAATATAATTTTATGCTAGTCCCCTGTGTGTTGTAGCATATTAGTTGTTTTCTACACATGGTAACAATATACATAATGTGTACACTTTTAGCATACACAACACACAAGACATTGTGTATGCTATGTGCTAACAACATACACCCATGCTAGCAACACATAGGGTGTTGTGTATGCTAACAACTTACACCATTGTGTATGTTGTGTGCTAACAACATACTGTTAATATTATGGTAGTTGCGGGAGGTATTTACCTCTACATGTGAACCTGACGAGAATAGAAGACTCCGGGAAGCAAGAGAAACCCTAATGAATTGGCTAATAACCCTAGAAGCCTTGTCGACTCAAGAATATAATTTATATCTAATAACCCTCTAGAAGCCTTGTCGACTCAAGAATATAATTTATATTAGGCTATTGCCTCCAAGAGAAGAAGCTCATTGAATTAATAATAATATAATCGTAATGTACACCTACCCGTAAGGAGAAGTCGGCCCCAGCGAACTCTAGTGTGATTACTATAAATACAGGGCAAAATTTCTCATTTGACAGCATCTCAAAAAATTGCAGATTCCCAGTTGGTGCACACTACAATTGCAACTGGTACACAGGTTTGGAGGAGGGTTGCAAAAGTACCGAACAACAACTTTCAGTATTTGGCTTGATATCTCTTGGCTAGGGTTTGACTATCTAACTTTTGTGATGCTATCCTTTAAAGGGAAAGATGTACGCTTCTTTGTTTTGTTTGGCTATCTACTCTAGGGTTTGCTTCCTCGAGGAATTCTCAAGTCAAGGTTAAGGTGCTCTGAGGGGGGCTTCTACCGTATTGGGAGACGAGGGTATCGCCGCGGGTAAACGGTGCACATCATCTTATATATTCTAACAGTTATGGGCCCACACCCCCTTCAAATTCTAAAACGGGAAGGAAGCATAACCGCTTAATATTAAGCTCGCTGGAAAGAACTCAAGGTTAGGTTACTAGCAGAGCAGCCTTCCAAAAGCACCGCAGCCTAGGGTTACCAAATAAAGAAAGGGCCAGTAGAAACCCTAAACCTCTCATGGAGGCACCTAAGTGACGAGATTGACCTTAATCCTCCTGATAGATCGCCAAGCGCCATAGCCCAACGTGATCTCCCCGTACACTCAAGGCCAAGATGTGAAGTTTTGGATTTCTCGGGTCAAAAATAGGGTTTGACCAAGTCAAGCAAGCCATGACAAACTCTATGAAGTCTCAGAACGTTAGTGAAGGAGCCTCCAACTTCAGAGCATGGAAGACAAGGAATGACCTCATCCTGCTAAGAATAAAGTGTTGACATTGTGAAAGGAAAGATTGTGAAGCTAGAGTTCAAAGAAGAAGAAGAGAAGGAACCAAAATGTTAAAAATATGGAGAAGTTCAAAGAGCTTGACATCAATGCCATGAGTATCATAGTGGATTCCATAAAAGACCACTCTGATAACTCCTACATCTCCATCATTGAAAACTCCCAAGAAGATGTTTGATTCCCTAACAAATCTCTTCTTAGTACGAAACATTGGACAAGTTATGAGTCCGAAGAATGAACTTCGCGGACATGAAGATGAATGATGACGATAGCATAACATCCTACTTTGTAAGGATCTCCCAACTTAAGAGATCAACTACAAGCCATTGAAGAGACTACTCGTAAAAGGAATTCAGAACATAGTACTCAATGGTCTTCCCAAGACATGGGATGCATTTTCCGCAAGCATGAACACAAGGAAGGAGTACCCACATTTGAAGAACCTTGGACTTGCCGCGTTCAAGACTAATCAAGGATCAATGCAAAAGAGAAACCTCAAAAAGAAGTACGATGATCAAGCCTTTACAGGAAGATTCAAGAACTTCAAGAATAAAAAGGAAGTTTGGTTCAAGGAGGAAGCCAAATCAAGAGAAAGACATTTCGTAAATACAATCTTCGAACCGTCAAGTATGGTCACTACGGAATCAGCGTCCCCGAAGCAAAGAAAAGGAAGAAGAAACATCAAGCATCGATTGTCAAGAAAAGGAACCCACAAAGAAGACTAAGCAGATGGAAGAGATTTCTTCTACTAAAAAGGTAACAACACTCTTCTTATTTCTAAGAGATAGATATACAAAATACGTACAAAGACGATGCAAAAAAGATATGTACATATCTTGTATACCTATCTCTTGGTAGATAATGTGCTCCAAGAAGAACTATACCTATGGAAGAACAAGATAAGAATGAATATCATTAGATAATACATATGAAAGGATGAAATACAAACTCATATGGAAAGCTACTACAAGACGAACTAACTCAAGAAACTTAGAAGCCGACATCAAGAGAAATTGGGAAAGACTTATGACGATAACCAAGACAGAAACATGGACTCCGTTAAGACAAAGAAAGCCAATTATATTTCGCGTACATTGCTGCATATGGAAGCGCGGAATCCATCAGAAGACAACAAGGACGGAGACAAAAGTCAGACGGCGATGTCGATTATATGCATTCATATATGAAGCAAGGATTAGAGGGAGCTAATCCTCGTGATCGATTGAAGATGATGAAAATATATATCCATGGTAGCATCCATAGAAAGACAAAGCATCGCGGTTCAACTCAACCGTATATTAAAGACCTTTCAAAGAGAAGCCTTAAAGTATTCCCCGTCAATTCATCCGACCAGGAGAAACGATGGGTGATTGGAATCCATAGTGAATCTCTAGAACATGGAATCCAAGAAACCTTATGAACCCAAAAAGCTAAAGAAGAACATGAAGATTCCGAACAACCGCCATTACCTGATATGAACTCACCCAAAAAGGAAATCAAGCAGAATAATCATGATGAAGGACGCTTGCATGGAAGACTTATAAATGAAAGTATTGGGTGAGATCCAGAATCAAAAGTTCTCTTAGATGGAGGAAGAAGACTACATGATCGATTGTTCCAAGACACCGTATTCTTATCTCTATATAAGTCATTATATCATCCGTGAAACATCCATGAGCCGTAATTCTACATCGATGAATGCAAAGAATGTTCTCCAAGAAATTGAATAAAGAGCGTACGAAGAAAGCAGCCTCGAGACTTTGATGCATACCAGAAAGATACTCATGGATGCAAACAAGAAGAAGACAACTTGGCTGAGAACCTCCAAAGGCACAAATGTGTTGGTGAAGATTTCCTATAACATCAAGATGACTCATTTAAGATCGATCTCATGATGACGAAGAAGTACCACATGGATATGTTCCATTTCTCCAACTATGATATACTCTATTGTTCAATATCTACATGAAACCTTCACAATATTCCAAACTAAAGCACATTTGAAATCAACTATTACATTATCCATGATGAAGTCCGTAGCGAGAAAGTGATTTCTCCTCCAATACATATCTCCACAAATGAGCAGATAAGCATACATTTTGGTAAAGCCCCTCTATCCAAGATGAAAGGACACGATACCAAGCATAGAGCTCATGGAAATAACTCCTCTATTAACCAAAAGGGAAGACTCTCCAATCCAGAAGAACGTACGCAAACATTTAATTTTGTAATTGAAATAACTCTCAAATTAGGAGGGAGCATTTATCTCAGAATAGTCCGCATTGATGATGCTTCTCTCCTGCTCTGAAGTGGATTGAGATTTTCTGATGGACAGTGGCTTCCATTGTAGTTAACATGGCAGGCACCGATTGTCGATGTATCACAGACAACCACTTCCCATTTATGGGGAGTGGTCTAGGACAATCATTCTCTCGCGCCACTGAGGTAGTGGTCAAGTAGAATGGTCCCGCCTCAATCGCGTACTAATTCTTTTGAAGTTCACAGCTAGAGCAGCTCAAGAATCGCCCCGCTTGAGGTTGATGTAGGACAAACATTCCTCGAGGGCGACTCATTCTCTCCAGGCTACAACTTGTTTAGTGTCGAAGGAATCTCCCAGGGTGGGGAATGGTCCGCACACTACCTCGAGGGGCGCACTCATTCGGCCTCCAGCACCTTGTTTGGTACTGAGGAATGGCCTGTGGTGGGGAGTAGTCCGTGCTCAAAGAATTAGGGACGCTTATTCCTTGAGGGCGTGACCATTCTCTCCGTGCCACACCTTGTTTTGCGTCGAGGAATGGCCTAGGTGGGGAATGGTCCAGATGCCATTCTTAGGGCGCACTCCATTCCCTCCGTGTTACACTTTGTTTAGTGTCTGAGGAATGGCCCGGATAAAGGAAATTCTAACCAAGCATTGAGGGCGCATCTTCATTCTCTCCAGTTACACTTTGTTTAGTGTCTAAGAATGGCCTAGGGTGGGAAATGGTCCAGTTCGTAAACGTAAAACAATCCTTCTTCCTTGGTTGAGAAGAATGGGGCGATAGCCTATTATTGATATTCTATGTTGAGGGTGGACATTCTTCGTGATCACATATGTGAGTGAGAGATTGGCCCAGATAAGCCTTTATCATAACATTGTTTCTATGCGATGAAGACCACCGGTGGCGCATATTCTTCGTGATCTCACGCACGGAGTGAAAGATTGGCACATATGATATAGTTTTATCATAACATTGTTTCATGTGATGCTCCCTCGATGTTTGTTATAAAGATTCATATGACAAAGAGGATGAGAACTACCTATATATGTTTCACTATTGCTAATCAAGTACTTGTGTGTAACTTGATGTGGTAGTTAACCACCGATTGTAGTTGTGTACCACGGAATAGACATAGTGTGTTCTATAAATTGATATTGTACCGGGGCTTATCATAGGAGATTATCTAGTCGGATAATAATGACAGGTGTTCATGGTGCTACTAGTTGTATGGTCCGTTGTGCTCAAGACCATTCTATCGTTGCACTAATTGCCTTAGCAAGACTATCAACAATTTATTGGAGATGATGATCATTCAAGTGAATGATGAACAAAGATTTTACAAATGGAAAATGGTTCAGAGCATTAACTCTTCTAGATTATAAGAATGAATATTGTATCACTCTATGGTGAGAGAGACTTATCCAACATCATATTACTCGATGAAGTATGGTTATGAAAGATGATGCAGCTAATAGTAATGGTGATACTCATGATCTAGTCATGAACAGTCTAGATGATTATATTGATGCTACCGGGTAAATGGTATGTTTTGTGCTCAAGTCCATTACCTATAAATACCTCTCTAGCTAGGAGGGAGTGTTAATATTATGGTAGATGCTGGAGGTATTTACCTCTACATGTGAACCCTCGACGAGAATAGAAGACTGAAGCAAGAGAAACCCCTATCGAATTGGTTATTAATAACCCTAGAAGCCTTGTCGGCTCAAGAATATAATTTATATTAGGGCTATTATCCCTCCAAGAGAAGAAGTTGGCCATAATTATTAATAATAATATACCCAACAGCAACTCCACAAGGAGAAGTCGGCCCCCAAAAAATTGGCAGATTACTATAAATACAGGGCCAATTTCTCATTTGTCACATCTCGAGACTGCAGTTTTCCCAGTTGGTGCGACTGGCAGTTGTAGTCTTGTGTGCATGTTTGGAGGAAGAGTTGGTGCAACTACAACAACAACAAGTTTCCCCGCGATTTGCTTTGGATATCTCTTGGCTAGGGTTTGGACTATCCGACGCCTTTTGTGATGCGCCATCCTTTGGGAAAGTTGCGCCGCCTTTTGTTTGGTTATCTAGCCTGTGGTTTGCTTCCTGAGGAATTCCTGTGTCAAGGTTATAAGGTGCTCCTGGTGAGGCTTCGCCCTGGTGGTTGGGAGACGAGGGTATCGGGCCGCGGGTAAAACGAGTACATCATCTTATATATTCTAACACATACACCCATCTTAACATGGGTGTATGTATTGTGCTATGTATTTTGACAACATACACCATTGTGTATGTTGTGTGCCAACAACATACACCCATGCTAGAAACACACAAGGTGCTATGTATGCTAACAACATACATCGATGTGTATGTTGTGTGCTAACAACATACACCTATGCTACCATGCATGTGTTCTAACTGTGTATGTTGTTAGTGTGCGTTGTGTATGCTAATATCATATATAGTGAGCATACACCCATGCTAGCATGGGTGTGTGTTTTTAGTGCATGTTGTGTAATATGTGGACATCACACCATGGGTGTATGTTATTAGTGTATGTTGTGTATGCTAACAACATACACATTGTGTAATTTGTTTGCGTACATAGCACACACTAACAACTTGTAGAGGCATAAACACTGTGTTTTCTATGGATTAATAACATACACATGCATACATATTGTGTACGTTGTTAGCATACACAACACCCATTCTAACCGCATGCACCTATGCTAGCATGGGTGTTGTGTATGTTAAGGTGTATGCAGTTAGAATGGGTGTTGTGTATGCTAACAATGTACACAATTGTATGCTTTTAGAATACACAACTCACAAGGTGATGCCATATGCTAACAACGTGTATGCTATTAACATACACAACACACAACACAAATCTATGTGTTGTGTGATGTGTATGCTGACAACATATATAATAAACAACTCAAACACAAAATAACTATAAAACTAACAAGTCTAACACTACAAACTAACAACACAACTACGCTACCTTCCAATTGCTCCATTTTTGGATCACAATAGTGGATTTACTATCCAAATCCTTCGCGAGATCATTGTTTCCGAAACTCTTCATTGGTGGATACTTGTTACACAATCTTCACTAGATCATTGTTGTGTTTCAAAATCTTCACTGTACTTCCCTCTCAAGTTTTATTGTAATCAACAATGCTCTCTCTACTATGTTTCCTTCTTAGTAGCTTAATCAACTAACTTGTGGGCCCCTTTGTTCTGTTCCCGTGTGCTTTCTTCTGATTTTTGAAGGTATTTGGATATCCGAGGAGTTCAATGACTAATTAGGGTAATCATTTCATGAGTAGTGTTATTAAAATCTCGACTCGTAAATTTATGGTGCAACGCCATACTAGTAGTGCCTACCATTTGTAAGCCAATGGGACATTCAAATCTATCAATAAAATATTGGAGTAGGGCTTGACAAAGGTTTGTTCTATCAACTGTGGAAATTGGGAGGATAGGGTACATGCGGTGCTCTGGTCATACCATACCACGACCAAAAAGTTGACGAAGCACACTCCTTTCAGTTTGGTCTATTGCAGGGAGGTGGTAGTGCCTATTGAATTTTTGATACCAAGATTTTTCAACGAGCATGCTATAAAGATGTCAAATCAAGGGTCGATCCAGAGCTGACTTGCAATGCCAATGGAATTAGAGGAAGATTGCTTCTTAGCACAACATCACCAGATGGTTGAGAAGTCGCAATAGAAGGCATAACATTATCGCCATATCAAGAATACAAGTTTTGAGAAAGGTGGTTTGGTACTACTTTAGAATCACATATACCTCAAAAACCCTAGCAAATTATAGATGCATTGGATATGACCTTCCCTAGTCACGACCATTTGGGATTTAGGAGTGGTAAAGTTGGTTTAGATCGATGGAACACTCTGGGAGGGATGGGTGAATGAGGCTCACTTAATACCTTTCAATCATCCCCATAGCTAAGATACCAATCTCTTGAAAGGAAGAACTATACATCACTATTATGATTTCTTAGTTAGGTCATAAGGATCGACCCTATGGATGAGACAATCAGTCTAGTTGTATTAGTCAGATGAATCTTAACCATGTGCTTAAGAGAGTCTTTTGTTAGTGAAGTCCAGTTAGGAATAAGAGTAGACAATGTGAGTTTGCAAATTTCTTTTAGTATTTTTGGAAATCCAGGTACCATCTTTGTGGTTAGTGGGAAAATTCTCATTTAAATTAGTCAAATCATACCAAGATAATGTCCTTGAGTTGCATTGTCACATTGTATTATTAACCAAAAATCCAAAGGGTCATGTTAGTAGGTGTGGGTCCAGCAATGGTATATGCTTCCTATTAATAAATTCCTTAAATCATAAAAGTGGACATGATATGAGTAGGGGTTAATGGGTAAGTGACAGGGTTGAGTTCATAGTTTGACGAAATATGTCATGCCAGAATTCCTTCCAATTATGATGGTAATATGGAAATGAGTGCACTTAGATAAAGTCATGATTACCACTCGATACAATCAGGTTTTTAGGTTTTTGGGATAGATAGATCACTTTCAAATTTATGGAAAGATACAATTGCTTTTCAAATTTATGGCAACTAGATATTTGGTATTCGATGCATGAGCTATATAAGCTAACTCTACCAACCTCTTAGGTCATTCCATAGATTGAGACCTTGAAGAATAAGATAATTGTCCGAGAACTAGTTGTTGCATATGCACAAGAGAAAATACCATAGAGTTAGACTTCACGAGATAGTTGAAGGACTACCAATGGTGTATACAAGAAGATAACCAAGAATATAAAATATGGGGAAAGTTAATATCCGGATGATGTTGGAGAGGAGAGAAGCAATCCTTGATGAACCCATTGAACCTTGAGTCTCATAGGGGGTGGATTTTAGAGGAAATATAGAACAAACACCCATTGTGGAGCACAAGTTCATGGACATTGCGTAGTTCCTCGAGTTATAACCAACATACTACACACACAAAGTTCAATTGATCAACGGGGAGAGGAGAAAAAAAGTGGTTGAAGAAGTGCAATCACTTCAAATATTGTTGCTTCTCAATGTTTTGTGGATCCCAACCTTTGGCTCATCAATGCCAATTCAGTGCTACATCAATTTCCTAATACAAAGTACATCAAGGGAAGTTATAGCTAGATAAGCATTACCCCTTCTCACCAGAACATGTTTGTGTCCTCACAAGTCTCTATATGGATGGGCCAAAAGTTAACACAAAATTCCAGTAGCACAAAAGGCCTAAGAAATATGGTGAATAAGAACTATACAAGTGCCACATAACCCATCAAGGCCACAAGGGACTAGACATTGCATCTATTAAGAAATTTTTTATGAGGATGGTGACCAAGATTCTTGCCTACCGTGTGATGAGGCAGCAAAAGAAGGGAGAATGTAACCTTGACATTCTCTAAAAAACAGAGGCGTGCTGAAAAGTTCAATGCCTAAATTAGTGTCAATTATTCTTAAACAAATTCATTGAGGCCACCATTGAGACCCACACAAAGATGTTAGCATTTAACTATGATTATTTCCTATCGGCCTTTGTCATGTTCAATTGGGATACACCACAAGGACACTAGCGACTTCAATTAGAGAAAGTATTGGTCTTTGTAGAATTTTCATCTTGGAGGGATCGAAAAAAATAGGCCACCTAGAGTTCAACGACAAGGCCTTCACATCCTAGCACAAGAAAATGGTGGCAGTAACTTGATATAAACCCTAGTTTTCCACTAAGATCATCAACCACTATCAGTAGTAGTTGAGATTTGAAGTGACCCATGATAACAATTACGTGAAGCCCATAATGTAGGACATATAGAGGATATAGGTAATTTTGTTATCTTATATCCTAACAACCATCACCATCAAAGAAGAAGTACAAATATGGCTAGGGATCAAAACCACCACAATAGACCACATAAGCTTCTTCCTCTTCCCAAAGAAAAAAGATACATGAAGGGGATGAGGAATTTGAGAGGGCCCTAATTTTGTACCACAATATGATACCTATCCAATCAACATAGGAAAACATAATGAGGAAATAACCGGAGGCAGAGACTTCATCGAGACCGGTCATGGAAGAAGATTAGACATTTGGGGCAACCAGTATAGTGAAACCCACCTTCCATATGCCCCAAATCATCACTACTACAAATGGTAGTTGGACATAGTTATAGGTTTGAAAGGGGATTATAGAGCTCATGGAAATATTGATGCAAACCCCTATCACTAAGAAATTGTGGACTCATCCACCACTAGATGCAACCTAACCCATAACAAGAGTGTAGGGCATGGCCATGTAGTTAAGTAAACCCAAATTGGGACTTCACAATATCCCCCACAAGTAAGTGCCACACCCCCTCTTGTTAATACAATTCCCTTGGCGCAAGTTAATCCAAAAAACCTTCTTTAGGTTGCAATTGACTTTATGCAAGAAGGACATCTCCCATCACCCATGGGTGAAACAAAAATTGAGTTGGACCCTCAAGACACCGTTGAGGGTTAACAAATACAATAGATAGAACAACAATAGGAGGGTCATGACTAGAATGAAGGTTGTGACTCAAGACAACAAACGCAAAAAGGCTATGGAAGCCCTTCCCAAACACAACACATGGAAATAAGGGGAGATGACATAGATACCAAGAAAGACCCAGTTGGTGGGGTGAACTAGAAATGGGAACAAGAGGAGTAGTCAAGGAGAAACAAGAGTAGAAAAAGGAATAAGAAACCCAGTAAGAACAACAAGATGTGAGAAAAAATGAGTAGGAAAAGGGAGGAGAAAAAATGATGAATAGATGGAGGATGTTCCACTCAATTTCGATGCGATCCAGGAGGCCAATGTCCCACCTCCATCCATTCTAAATACTCCATTGGCCCATGCAACCACCCTAAATATCATCACATAGTTCGACCAATATCGTGAATACTAGTTCATGTTGATGTCAAAGTGCCAAAATAACTTTGACATTGTGTAGTACATCACTATTGACGTTTAAGAAAGAGTTAGAAATGAAACCATCTGCCTTGGTGCTAGCATGGACCCAGATTACAATGGACAAACAATCGACAAAGCACCGATATAGCTATACACAAACAACCCTTGGCTTCCATGGACCCAACGACACCTTTGCATTCACAATCCTCCTAACCCTTAGACATCTACCATGTTCCTGCTGACTACCTGGTTAGGAAACACTTTATATTGGGGAATGAGATTGGGCACGGGTTGCTAAAAATAGAAAGGGACCTAACACAACTATGCATAAAAATAACCAAATGTAAGGACAATTGGATGATGTTCTAGAGGAAGTAGGCAACCTATAGTGAGAAAAATAGGTCATCGAATACCATATTGAGGTAGTACATGGTAGATTCATCCATATGTGGCCACTTATAAGGGAAGAAGATGTAGAAATTATCGACCTAGTGCTAGAGACCCTCTTGACCAAAATCGTAGACAAAATGCAGTGGTTAGTCACAATAATAAAGAAGGGGAATCAAAATCTTAACCAAACCTAGGACACATGGTGATCGATAAAACAACAAAGGATGTCCCAATTCCTACAAATCCTAGAGCCCACAATGATCTAGGTCGAGTAAATGAAGGAAAATATTCAAGCGGTGGCCAAATAATGTAATGATATTTTCACTATAACCTAGAACTAGGTGTAGATTGTCAAGAAGAGGGAGAAAATGGCAGAAGGAATCCAAGAAAGAATCAACCATCTACAACCAAAAGTAGAGAAAATAATTGACCCCCACTCTAGAGAAGAGAAGCTCGAGGAGATATAGAGGGAATACAGATTTATCCAACCATGTTAGGGATTTACAATGCATTGCATCAACTACACAAATCCACATAAACCAATTGATTGTTAGTACAATAAAATCAGCCACATGCACTTGATCTCGATCGAGTAAGTGTATACCTAGTGGGTTTGAAAATCTTGGTGGGGAATGGACCAAGGAATTGGATGAATTCCGTGACCTCAAGAATAGAGTTTTATAGGTTGTATCAGAGTTGGGATCTTCATTTGTTAAGGATGCATAGTCAATCCAAGGAAAAAAAAATTGACTCAAGGGTGAGTCAATACGTGTGGTTGAGGCCTGTTGAGCCTCTCATTTTGAAATTTGGAGTCGAACATGTTGCAGTAATAAAAAGGAACATGGTGGTGCAAGATCAACAACCAGGGTAAATGGGAGTCATGCCATGTGGAGGAGAGACAGTTAATAGCACCAAGGAGACTTGGTTCTAAATGAAGATCAAAACCATACTAATAGGTGTAATTCCATGTGATCAAAGAATGGAGTGGAAAAAGGATGAAAACACATGGTTGGAGAAGAAGAAAATAACAATGAATTCATCAAGTTGGAAATGGTATAATACTAATGTCCATACACACTTTGAATGTACCTTCCAGCCCTCATGTGCAAAATAATATAATGTAAAGGCTTAGAATTGAGGGGGTTGGATATTGGTTGGATGTTAATCATGGTTATGTTTGTTATGATGGTTTTGTTGTTCATCCTTGAAATTTGTTGTTACTATGGGGTCACAACTATTGTAAGGGATTTTGGGGTTAATGTTATTTCTACCATTTGTAATGTTACTCCATATAATTGCAGTACTGGCAGGTTAATGGATGATGTATTGGTTCATACTAAAGATTAATGGAATGTGGACCCTAGTTAAAAAATTTATTGTCGTCCTTTTATATGGTGATGATGTGTTTTATTATTGTTCCTTATCTACATTGTTGAATGACCATAATTTTCTTGAATCTATATTGCATGCTTAAGTAAGATGGTGGTTTTGGTTGTTAGTCGTTTGTTCATTGAATACATTGATATTTATTATGATATGATGTATTAATTTTTGCATAAGAGTTAAGGGGAAAGTATGGGTAATGGGTTGGATGTTAGACGTGACAATCATACTATGTGAGCCTTGTACAAGCTTTAGTCTTGACATAGCACATCGGGTGGGACCTTTTCCTTCTTGGGGATTGAAAATGCCAGTGCTTATATTACAATAGATCTCACCTTTGTTGGACATCGATGTGGACCTTGGTCTAAAATTGAACCAACAAGCATGTCATCTATTACATCAGAAATAGCTTATCCAAACCCCCATTGACTTATAATTATGACAAAATATTAGCTTTGATTGTGGTCATTTCTATCCAAAATATTCACCACTACATATTGTTGCAAAAAACCAAGTTTATTGCTAATTCGAACCCCATGAAATACATCTTTGGATGTGAAATTATCAATAGTAAATATGCACATTGGATTGTTATCATCTAGGAATATGATCTCAATTTTACTACTCCCAAGAGTAATAAAGCCTTATCCATTTCCAAGTTCACTACTAATCTTCCCATGGGCGCAATATGACCCCATTTTAATAACAACCTCCTCGATGAGCACCTTTTTTCCATCTCACTAGAGGATCCTTGGTATGGTGATACTTTGGTTTATTTGCACACCCAAAAGTTTGGTCTATGTCAGATTGGACGAGATGATTGATGAAATATATGTCACCAAGCTTCCTGATATCTCCTCATTGGTGTTTTTATTTATAGGTGAGGAGTCGACACCATCCTATGATGTTTCCTCACTCACGAAGAAGTCAAATGAGTCTTAAATTATTTTTATGTGTGGCACTTGTTGTGGCCATCTTTGAAGGATGACCACTACTAATAATATTGTTTGGGAATATTATTTTTGGCCTTCCCTTTCTATTTATTGCATCCAAGCAATTAAGCAGTGTGCCAATTTTAAAATTTATGCTCTATGTTTAGAGCTCCACTAGCCCCCCTTCACCCCACGATCATTGTTGATCCCTTTTGCAATTGGGAGTTAGACTCTATGGAGTGTCATCCTACAATTGTTAGTGGTAAAAAAATTACATTTTTGTGCCCATCAATTATTTTAAGAAGTGGGTTGAATCCATTCCAACCTTAAACACTACAACCATATTATCTTGCTTCTTTCTTAATCATGTCATTACTCGATTTGTTGTTCCTAAACAAATGACATCTAACAATGGAACACATTTTGAGAACAAATTCTTTCAAGAGTTGGATTTGTATTTAGGTTGGCATGCATTAGTTTTTCTCTCCATACTATTTGCAGGGTAATGGCCAAGTGATTTCATCGACAAAGCCCTCAAAACTATGCTCAAATGGGAAGTTAGTAAACACAAATCTAATTGGGATCATATGTTGTTCCTCTCTTTGTGGGCCACTCATTCATGGCATAGAGGAAATCCTACCCATCGAATGCGAGATCCCCTCCTTTCATTTGTTTATCGAACTTCTTCCAAACACCATCTCTCTTGATCAAAGACTAGTTGCATTGAAGCATAGATGAGGACTGTTGTATTTCTTTACAGAACAACGAGGTTAACAAAAAATGTTCCAAATACAAGTATGAGCACTATTTCCACCCTCACTCATGTCACAAAGGTGACCTAGTTCTTGTCCATGATCAAGCTCATGACATGTTAGATCATAGAAAATTTGAATCCTTATGATAAGGTCCTTACATTGTTAAATGTTTCCTAGGAAAGGGAGCATGATTTGTTTCTAGTACTAATGGAAAAATCCTCAAGAATCCATACAACAAGTTACACTTGAATATATTCTACCCTTAGGCCTATAAGTGCCATTTTTTCTTACTTGTATATACCTTTTTTTTTTTGGTTTTCATGTCACCTTTGGCTTAACTGTAATGTTGTAACTAGGGAGGTACCCAAGGGGAAAATGAATGTAATGTGGCCATAATAATGGAATAGGCCCATTATGAAATTAAAAGGAAATAATATAATAATAAGGGGTAGTTGGCATAAGACCCCTAGGAATACTCATGAGAAAGTATAAATGCACACAAGTATCATTGTATTGGATATGTGTTGGATTGTATTTTCACTTTACATGGGATTGAAGATGTGAAGAGAAGGTTATTTTCTACATCAAAGGGGAAGATAATTGACAACCCAAATATATATTAAGTACTTTTTCTCATGGTTGAAATTTCAGTCAAGACCTTTCCCTTCTAAAGAAATAAGGGTGGGTATATTTCTTCCCCTCAAAATTTTAGGACATCCATTGTAAAGGGCTTAAAGGTTGAGGTGCATCTACCAGTGTGGAGAGTCTAGTATTCACTACAAGACAATACAATCCAACACATATGAAATACAATGATACTAATGTGTATTTATACTTTCTCATGAGTATTCCTAGGGGTCTTATGCGAACTACACCTTATTGTTATATTCTTTCCTTTTAATTACATACTGGGATTATTCCATTATTATGGCCACATTACATTCATTGTCCCCTTGGGTACCTCCCTAGGTACCCCATATTATCCTCCCTAGGTACATTACATTAACACCTTATGATTTAATTTAATTTATTTTCTAGACGGTTTCACTCTCCTTAGGGAGCATGCATCTGGATACAACTTTGTTCAAGTATTGGAGCTTAACATTGTGTGGAGTAGCCAAGAAATGAGTAGGAACAAATCACTCTAAATAACTAAAGAGAGACATATGGCAATCATACTTCACGTCTTCAAAAACAGTTTGAAGAATAATCCCAAGGATACAATCTAAATTTATCATCATCTTTACCTCTTTTGCCTCTACATGTCCCTTCTTCGTTAAGAGGCATAGAAAGTATTGGATTGTTTCCATGAAATTGTAATCATAAATCCAAGTGGGTTAGCTCGTGTGGTTGAGTGCTATGAATTACAAGTAGAAGGTATTGAGGTCAAGTCCCTATGCTGGTTGCCTCTATAAATATTATTGGGCCTCACTCAATGTCCCTTCCAGGTTAGGTTGCCAAAAATCAACTTGTTGGTTTACCTCCTATATCATCCTCAAAATGAGGGGAAGTGCCTGGAGGGTTTCCTGAGATATGTATTCCATCGAAAAAAAAGAAATTGAAATCACAATGCGAGGGTTTGAATATATATGATAATTTTCATTTCCATTCCACTTTCTAGGTGTGGAGGAGAAACAAGGAATAAAAATTGATATTCTCTTGACATTTAACATTCCTCAAGACCATTGGTATTCCTCTCTCTATACCATTGGTAGAAAATTTAGTAGGTTTTATCTATGTCGGCTTTCCTAGAAACTAAAATGAGACTCTTGGCATTGTACTCATCAAATTCGTCCCATGATTAAAAGATCCAAGTGTTGTGCAGAGCCATCCTAGGGTGGCATTTGTTGTGTTTTTTAATGTTTTGACTCTTAGCACATCAAGAAGAAAGAAGAAGCCAAACATTGTAGATCTCCTTGGAAAAAAATGATTTTGAGGATATGATTTGAATTAAAGTGAGAGGTTAAGTTGGTATCTGTCTTTTTCTCTTTATTTTTCCATTTTTGAGTTCGATATTCCATAGTTCAAATATAAGGTCTTATCTGTTCCATCCTCTTGATATATTTTGGATTGTGTTTCACACACAAGGTGGCAGAATTTACATAATTGCTTATATTGATTTTGGTGGTGAAAATGCATTCTCTTGCCCCAACTGTTAGTGTGGTGCTTAGTGGCAAAGAGAATTATCCATAATGGTCACTATAGATTGAGCACACTCTTATCTGCAATGATCTTTGGGATGACATTTGTGACGGAGACACTTCACCTACCAAACCTGCAACAGATAAAAAACTTGCAATATGGACGAATAAAGATAAGAAAAAATATTCTTTGATAAATGATTATGTAAGTGAAGAGGTGAGTCATCACATTAGATCTATCAAAGATTCTTGGGGTGATTTGAAGAAGTTGAAATATTTGTATGATTCACATTCATAATTGGAGCTACTTCAATTATTGTTGAAGCTCTTCAACCTAGAGTTGAAGGATAATGATCCCATGGATTTAGCATTCGAAATTAAATCCATCATGTATGAAATTGATGCTACTAATGTGAATATAGAAAATTATCTCATGGCCTTAATCAAGGCCCTATACCCCACATATTCTGACTATATTGAATCACTTCAATCTAGTGGACAATTAAAGTCCCTCAATTTTGACTCTTTGGTGGAGAAAATTGCAAAATGTGAGAAAGATTTCGAGAAGAAGACAATTTATCCCATTGGAGAGACTTTTTTCCTTGTTCAAAAAGGGAAGAATCAATAACATTATTCTTCTAGAGGAGTAGGCAATAAAATAGGACATCAAACTAATAATTTCAAAAGAAAGGGGGGTAGGCATAATCAAGGTGAGAGATTTGATCTTCACTGTGTTCATTGTGGTAAGAATGGTCACGAGGAAAATACATGTAAGCTCCCATGGGAGAACATAAACAAAATTAGGAACAAAAGGAATAAAAATGAAAATCTTCTAAATCCACTCATTTTTTCATTTCTCATTGCAATATTAGCATAAATGAAGATTTGATCAAAACTTCATTTTCTTCTTGGAGAGATGCATGGTTGCTTGAAACTTGTGTTACTTGCCACATGAATTTTCAGAGATACTTCTTTGAGGAGTTGAATGACAATGGAGATGGTGCAGTAAAATTTGCAGATGGTTTCAGTCTCAAACCTACGTGAATTGGCACCATCATGCTCAAATTCCCTGGATTCTTGAATTTTATTTTGCATGATGTTCTCTATCTTCCTGAGTTGTGGAAGAACTTGTCGTCTCTTGTGCACATTCGACAACAAGGTCATACTATTCAAATGTTTGATGGACAAGTTTAAATAAGGAGGCATTTCAACAACATGGTCATAATGATAGGATGGGGGGATGATAGATTGTTGTAGCTGAAAGAGACATCCACACATGCACAAAATTCTGCATACCTCTCTCACCATAATGAAGGTGCATTGTCATCCAATTTCTTGTGGCATGCTAGATTTAGGCACATCAATTATGATAGTATTCATATGTTGAAGAAAAATGGTGTTTATGGTTTTCCTACTATTCCAATAAATTTGAAGCAATGTGATGCATGTATCCTTGGTAAACACAACAAGCAACCTTTTCATGATTCCACTTTGAGAGCATGTAGAAAGTAGAGTTAATGCACTCTTATTTGTGTGGCGCTATTCCTATTACATTTGATTTTGGTAATAAATATATCATGATTTTTATTGATGATTACACTAGGATGTGTTGGGTTTATTTGTTGAAATGGAAATCTCAAGCACTTAAAACATTTAAAATTTTTCATGTATGGAATGAAAATGAAGCACAATTTTGTATTGGAATTGTTTATATTGATGATGGAGGGGAATATACTTCTAATGAGTTTTAAATCCATATTTTCCAACATGGGATAAAGAATCAAACCATTGTTCCATACAATCCTCATCATAACGGTGTAGCAGATAGAACATGAAACTCTTGAATATGGTATGTTCAATGTTATTTTTAAAGAATGCGAGGTTGATGTTTTGGGCTGTGTTACGAGGAAAATCTCTCTATGGCTAGGGTAAACCACAATAGGCGAAAAGGACTGCAGAAATCAACTCTATCCCAAAAGCATGCTATATAAACCAATATGCAAGCGAGATAAGAAAGATGCCTACCTCGTCCAGATGTTCGATGAAGTCCACTGTTGAGCACTTTGAACCAAAGTTGTATACCTGCAACTATTTCTCAACAACCAAGTAAAGTAAGCATATGGTGATAATATAAAAGGTTAGCACATTAGATAGCATAATGCATTAATATACATAACAAATACATCCATGGATAATAACTCAAATATTTGCAAGATATCAATTGGACGGGAAATGAGTATTTCTATTAATAAATGATCAACATAAGTGAAAATATTACAGACTTCTGTGTCTGCACGATTCATAAACAAGAAACTAATTTCCTCTCAGCTGGGTCTCCACCACTTCAATCCTCCACCAAAGGCAAGCTCATAAAAGAGAAACAATGAGGTTTTCAATCAATAAGGGAAGAGCTTGGGGTTTGAACACTGTGTTCAGACTTAAAGGACAAAGGGATGCAACCTTAATATGAAGTAAATAATTTCTCTAGAGTAAATTTGCTCTCAAAGTTGAATTCTCTCTCCCCCTTCCATAGCTCATAATTGACCCATTTATAGCCTTCAAAATGGAACCGAAGGGCCGAGTCAGAACATTTCCAGTATATGGAAGGCCAAGGATCATAGATCTCCTATCATGACATGGAAACCCGACATTAATTTTCATTTTCTGGCACAAATCCTGATGTACACGGGCTATAGTGGAGCAACCTGCATATACACATGTTGTATAGTAGGAAATATGCATACATGTGGAAAAATATGTATTTTTGGCTCTGTATTTTACAAACAGGGATGATAAGTGTGTATAGGGAAATGGAAAAAGGCCTTCTGTGAAAAATTGCATAGGGTGAGGCAAATATTGCTATAATAGATTCCCCCTAATGTGTGAGGTCAAAGGAGTATCTGCGATGGCCAAAATACATTATAAACAACCCATAAGTGGAGTGATGGGGAACCATCTGGAAGAACTAGTTGCTCATTACATTCTGCACTGACTTTGCATACATGGTTGCCAATAAAATTACACTACATATCCATGTGAAAATATACCAAACAAGTGTCTGTGGTCATGAATAGGAAAATACAAATGCGATTACATGCCAAAAAGTTGTCATAGTCATGAACAAGGCCCAGTGGAACCAGTATCAAAACCAATCTGAAGATATCTGTATACAATGGAGTACAATCTGATATCCCATGATCACTGAAGTCATATAGGTACTGGTCCAATGAAAAGGAAGCAACAACTCAGGAAAGCTGCGGCCACATAGTGATGTCTTCAAGTCTTCTACACAATCCACCAAGGGTGCAAGTCTACATCATGTGAATAAAGGAGTTGAGGTCGAACACAATGAGACATCATTTGATTACCGGTCATTGAGATATACCGTTAACAAACGTGATACAACCTATCGATAATGAAAGTAGGTATCAAGGCACCGAGTACATTCTTACAAGTGTGAATAAAGGAGTCGACGTCGAACACCTGAAGAATCCATCGATCAAGAGACATTGATGTATTCCCAACTGTCGATGGCGAGAGAGATTTCCACTAATGACTGCAAGCCTAAAGGTACTCATAAGACTCTAGGTCCCATTTCCAAAATAAATGGGCTGAAGTCGATGGAAAGAGACTTGCTGAAAGGAGAGAATTACGACATCTCTCATCAGTTAGCACGAGGTACAAAGCATGAGCTTCATAATTTGGTGGAAATCGGATGAAGAACATGTTCATGAACCAACGACCCTATGCGTCTTTTGCGTGTGCCAAGTGAAAGTGAGACATAAAAAATACCCTCTGAATAACATCCAATGATGAAAACTATTGACAAAGGTGAGGAAACCACCAATAAGGCTAATTTCATCCAAGACACTGCATGAATCTCAATGTGTGAATAGATGTCTTTCCGTCGAACACAAGGGAAACCACCCAGTCAAAGACCAATGATGAAATGTCGAATGCTAGATTCAAGGTTAACTACCAATGATGAAAGTAGGACCAGGGTGCATGATAGGACTACAATATCATGTGATTCTGAGACAAACTGAGGGTATGTCCGACATGAAAAGTTAAGAGTTCTGAGAAGTGTCCAACACGTTGATAGACTTCCTTTGAATAAGAGCATGAGACATATGGAGGACTCCGAAAACATAGACCTGATGATGAAACCATGAGATGCAAGAGGCATCAATAAAACTCTCTATAGGGTCTGGAAGAGTAACCAGTCGGTAGAGAAGACTCTGTAATGAGCTCAACTTCCTAAGGCCATGCTAATCCAAAAATTATGATGATAAATGGACTCAATAACTTTTTTCTCTGTTCAAAGGCAACACGACTGCTATCGATACAAGATAATGCTCCCTTCCCACCCATCTTTTTTTGTTTTTTCATAGACAAATGAATGCTATGATACAGAGGAGGAAACAAGTGTCGCAAGTAAGAAAAACTAGTTCCAGCAGTGGAACATACCTATGCTCAATGAAAGAAAATGCACGTGGGAGATGGAAACTCAGGGGAAGGTTCCCTCCTAGGTATAGGTTGTCAAATTGCGAAGGATATAAACAAGGATCTGCTTGGTTGAGGATGAAAAAACTGTTGAGGCAAACAATTTACAATGCAAAGCGAGAACCGGCTATAGGCTCAATACTGCAAGCAAGGGCACAAGGTACAATCACAACGTAACACCCAGAAATGTCATTTTTTATGTCTTTTAGTCTACTTGGTGTGAAAAAGGGATAAACTTGTGCCACTGCCAAATAAACGACCTTTCAAATCCAATTTATGAGTGTGAAAGCAACAAGTTCACTTGACAATATTTTTTCTTTTTGAAGACGAGTCTGAAAAGAGATTAACTAATACTCATGAACTTTCAAGTCCAACTTAATGAGTGTGAAAGGGACACATCACTTGACAATCTTTTCGCTTTTTGAACGAGTAAAAAAAGAGCTTAACTAGAACTCGTTTGGGAGATTCTAGATGACCAGTAATGGGGGAGGCCAAGGCTCCTGTGATGGACTTCTGTGAAATGTAAACATCTTATGGATAATCAACATAATCTTGGGAAAACCCAAATCTCTCCAAGTCAAGGAGGATAAAGTGCTAACGAAGGTTATTGTCTCTGTGATATATCAGATAATGTCTCTTATAAGAAAAGACATAGGAGGGGGCATTGGATACCCCACAAGGCCATCCCAATCGAAGGGAATCTCCTTGGGACTTGGAGGGAGAGTACTTGGAGAGAGCAAAAAACTCTCTCATTCAGAAGGTGCAGGATCAAGAATAATGACGACATGGTTAAAGGATGCATCATCCTCCACAAGGGAGTAGGATGCACCAAAGATTTCACTAGTACGACCACTTCTTCAACTCTAGGTTGAAGAGGATGCAAGATAACAGGGATAGAGGACACATCACCCTCAACAACGGGGGTGTGGTAAGGAGAGGATTGCAATGGTATTACTATCGTGTCAATCAAAAGAGAAACAAAGTGTGGGGAAACCACATACGCCTCGTGATGCAGTCCCCCCCTTTCTCTCCTAAGGGATGCATGACCTCCAGGTCAGAATCTTCAAGTTCTTGAGTCAATTGACTCTCTAAAACCTCACTGGTTTCGTTCTGTGTTAACCACAAGCCCTCTTGGCTGTCTGTGTAGGCTTCACAACGCCCAAAAACTTTCCTCTCGCACTGTGTAAAACCTCAGAATGTAATGTTCACACATTTTCTCTTGGCCCTCTCCACATATATTACCTTAGGTGACCCCTTCATGTGACCACATGATTGCGGTGCAACCACAAGTGGTTTGGGACCAAACTACTTTTCGACCCGCAATTCACCCGGAGTCCCCACGTGTCCCTTGGGAGAAACCACAGTTTGGATTGCGACCCGATCTCAATACATTAATGTTTGTGCAACTCACACCCCTGCAATGCAGAGTAAACGTCGATCTCGCGACATTGACAGTGCTGACGAATGGGTGACCTAAATTTCCTCTTACAGATCAACGGTCCAAGTTTCTTCTCTCAGATCGATGGCTGTTGTCAATTCATAATTTCGGGCTTTGAAATTCTCAAATCTCAAATCTTGGTTTCCTTCGCAGGGAAATCTTCCATAATGAAAGATCTGCTGACACATATCCCTTCAGATCAACGATTGTGATCTCTGTGGGTCTTCAGAATCTGGAGATTTCAAATCTCAAATTTCTCTCTTCCTTTAATGGCTTTTATCCGGAGTCGGCGATCCACTGATGCGTGTCCTTCCGATCTGACGGTCGAGGATCACTTCGGGTCTTCACTCGGAGTTCTTGGATCTTTGCCACACCTCCTCTAGATCTAATGGCTCAGATTCACTTCGGGACTTTACCTGGAGTCCATAGATTCACGACACGTCTCCTCTGGATTTGATGACTATGAATCACTTCAGGACTTCGGGACTTCGGGGTTTGGCGATCTCAGTGCTCAAACTGAAAAATCCCACGACAATTTTCTCGAAGCACATGATTCGCTGACAAATTTCCATTGATAGATCGACGACTCTTGGTTCTTGGGCTCTCCGGGCTTCAACGATCTCAAGCTCTTGTCCTCCATGTTCTTCCGGAGTGACTTCACTCGGAGCTCATGATCTCATGCCACACGTCCCTTTTTGGATCAACGGTCCAGATCTCCTCCGACACTTCGGTGTTCGAGAGTCCCAGATCTCAAACTTCGATGGGGTTCTGTGAGTGTGAAGCGTTAAAGCTCGTGCACCTTGGCAAGATCAGACAACTGCTGATCTCTCACGCTACAATCCAACGGTCTCTGTTGCTCCTCCTCCCAATCTTCTGATATTTCTTGTCTTAGAAAATTTCTAAGTGTTCGAAGGTTCTGAACCTTCTCTCCTCCTACGAGTATGAGTCTTAGACTTCATTAACACTTATGAGAAGTTTTATTTCTCCTGAGCTTGGTCTTTGTGAAGACTTCAAAATCCCACACACTCCTTGTGTTTCATGGGATTTCGATAACTCAGATTCGAAAGATTTCTCTAAGAGAAATTCCTCTCGCCCTCCCAACGTTCTCCTTTCATCTCTGTGCACACAGTCTGCAATAGATCCTTACGCAGGTTCGAGTTCTTGCGGACGACTATGAACACCTTGGAGTAGTAGCTTTGCACTCCTTGCAAAGGAAAATCTCATGTTATCTCTTCTGAGCTTTGGAAATCAAAACAGATCCAGACAACACACTCCTTGCGTTCTGTGTGCACACCTTGCACCACTCGACAAAATATAAATGATTGATAATTATCCTAACATTCACAGTTCCATCCACTCACAATGGAAATCACTCATTGACTCATGAAATCATAACAACAAATAATTGCAAACATTATCCACGCCACACATTGGATCAATTTTCCTCTGTTCTATTCAAAAAAAAAATGGTTACAACTGTAATCAACACAAAAGCTGTAAAACTTAGAATTCTCCTATGAACTGGAATCTACTTGCAGCTATATGCAATCAACTTACAACTACACGCAATCAAATTACATCCATATGCAACCAACCTCATTTGGGCTTACAAAACATCTATTTAACTTAGAGGGTTCTTAGCATTCCCCCTGAATACGTGTATACTCTAAGAATATCCTACGATTATCTTGGATCAGTCGCAGTCTAGAGTCGGAGTGGAAACTCCCACTTCGCTTGTAATCGTTCACGCGTGCCTCAAATATTTTTCCGACGCTGAAGTTCATGCGTACTTCAAAATTATGCGCTGTAACTGCCAGCGTTGAGATTCCGAAAGATTCCCATGCGCTGAGTGGTTCTGCTCCGCGTTCTTTCCAACGATGCTCCTGCATCACCTCAGAATCTGAAGGGCCCTTAGGTGAGCCCCACGCTTCTGGTATTCCAACAATCGCTGGATACAAACGAGTAAGGTGATTTCCTTCGCAGGTCTTGCAAAGTAATTTAGCCTTACGTCTGAGGTGTCTAGGCTTCTCGATGCCCCCAACATCGTTCACAATGGATGGTGACATGCTCTCCATGTGACTGGCATAGGCGGGAGAGTCATCTCCCATATGATGTACAGAGGTTGGAGATGTGGCATTGATATGACTCGTGGCGACTAGAGTGATGCCCCCATCATGACTAGCAGTGGGTGGGTGTGGGTCGTCAACATGAATTTCATAGGTTGTTGACCCATCTCCAACATGACTGGCATAGATTGGTGATGGAGCTCCAATGCAATTGGTAGTGACTGGATTAGAGGTCGGTTGCAACATTTGATACGAAAGTCCAGGGAAATATTGGATTTGAAACATTGCAGACCAGGAAGGGTCCTGGTTTACCCCCTATCCCTATCTGGAAATATAGTATCCTCCACTGAATTGGTCCAAAGAATCTTGTACGGGAATCATCACTGAATTTTGCGAAGAGACAAAGGTATGATAAGAATTATTAAAGTGAGGATATATGTTTCCCCCTTGTGAAGGGGCTCCATAAAGAGGGTAGCCCGAACCGTAAAAATGATTCTTCTCATATGAAATACCTGGGGATACATGAGGACCTGTCATGAGGAAATTGTTCGAAGGAACACAATGGCAGACGAAGGATACATGGATGGGGTGTAATGAGTAGAATAAGAACCTATTTGAGTATTGGCTCCTAAAAGAGCATAGCTAGGACTGGATCCATAAGAGGGAAGGTTCCAACCTCCCACCGTGAAAGCTTGTTGAGGGACATGACTCATATCAAATGAATATGTAGGCATCGGGGCCATGTTGCCCCCATATCCAATGCTAGGATTCATATAAGTGGACCAGGGAGAGGATTGAAAAGACGAAGGCATATCAATAGGAAAATGACTAGAGACCCAAGGCGCGGACTGAGTGTCATAGTTCTGCACACCATTATGAAAAGTGGGCGGATTTACCCCCATGAAATGAGTAAACATCATGGGGGGGGGCAGTAAATGAGGGAGCCGAAGGAACTCCGCTATCCATGATAACTAAAACTCAGTAAAAAATATTAAGGCCAACTAGTAATCAAAGAGCACACCAAAAGTCAAACGACCAATATGCACACAAACGGGGTAAAGTGGATGAAAGTGGCCTCCCTCCCTAAAGAAGGTATGTCTCTCCCAAGAGGGGCCTAAGACTCCCTGCTAAAGATCGGAGGTAACAAAATCAGTTATAAGGGCCCTCGTGGGCTTAACAACCAGTCGGTTAGATCCCCCCGGAGAGGTAATCCTCCATAAAGGTTGTGTGTTGTCTGACCCTTATCTGACCCATGATACCTGCAGAATAACCCCTGCAAGTAACCTATGTGGAACCTAAGTCAAGAAACTAATAAACCATTGTATAACTGATGCACATGCGAGCAGTCGTAAGTTAGGTCCACCGCATGGGCAAGGTAGAAAAGCCTGAAACCTTGAAAGTACCACCTCTCATGGAGGTAAAGGAACTAACAAGATCCCCAGATAGGAATAGATCCCTAGAAATATCTCTGATTCTATGAAGGTATCGGGGGGATATCCCTTCAACCAACCTCGCGCGACCCCGTGATTACCTCCGGTGTGAGCAGAGCCTCCTGCTATTATCAATTATACAATGGATTTCTCCACTCCCTTTTTGAGACACATATGTTGATTTAATTTCCTTGGAGAAGTTTACTCAAAAAATCCTATTCAAAGGCACTAAATCCTAGGCTAGTTTGTGTACCCTAGAAAATAAAATCATGACTATTCAATTTTAAATTATAGCGTTAATTTTAGTGGTCGTTATTACTCAAAAATGTATGGTAGTGAAACTCATGGTGTTATGACTCTGCAAGAAAAGTAAATATGAAGATAATGCAAAGTCCTAACTTTAACTTTCAATGAATGATATGCTTCTAATAACAAATGTAATTTTCAATTTCAACTTTGCAATTCTGAAGTAAAAATGCAATCTTTCATTACATGCACTAAGCTAATGACAAGGACTCAAAAGACCAAAATGCTAAGCAATGCAAAATGCCTAATATTTTGGTATTTTCAATATAATAAAATGAAAATCCATGGAATGAAAGCAACTTGATATATAAAATCTACTGTGTATAGAAAGAAATAACTCAAGAAGGATACCAAGGATCAAATCACCCAACCCAATGTGCAAGGACAATCAAAATGAAAAGATGATGAGAAAGACTCCACCCAAAATTCAACCAAAGATAGGTTTCCTTTCATCCCACAAGCACTTAACAGGAACTACAGAGACCCAAGAAGGCTCAACAAACATCAAATCCCACCCATCAACCACCAGACCAAGCAAATAGGCAAGGAAAGCTGATGTACGCGACTGTTTAGGCAAACAGAGCGTATGTACGCAACTTGCAGAGGGAAAACCTACGTATATACGTGTCTGTCAAGGAAGAAAGTGAGTATATGATTCAAAAACAAGGCCAGGAAAGGGAGAAGGCTGAAAACTCAGGTCCATAGTGAACAGAGGTTGTCAAGCAATGATACGACAAAAAACACCATAAGAACGAGAGCAATCTAAGGAGAAAATTACTCCAAACCCTAAGAAAGAAGATTCAATCCCTAGTATGGTCACCAATTCTGTTACGAGGAAAATCTCTCTATGGCTAGGGTAAACCACAACAGACAGAAAAGACTGTAGAAATCAAATCTATAGCAAAAACATGCTATATAAACCAATATGCAAGCGAGATAAGAAAGAGGCCTACCTCGTCCAGATGTTCGATGAAGTCCACCGTTGAGCACTTTGACTCAAAGCTATATACCTGCAACTAGTTCTCAACAACCAAGCAAAGCAAGCGTATGGTGATAATATAAAAGGTTAGCACATTAGATAACATAATCCATTAATATACATAACAAATACAACCATGGATAATAACTCAAATATTTGCAAGATATCAATTGGATGGGAAAGGAGTATTTCTATTAATAAATGATAAAAAAAAGTGAAAATATTATAGACTTTCGTGTTGGCATAGTTAAGAACCAAGAAAATAAGTTCCTTCTAGCTGGGCCTCCACCACTTCAATCCTCCACCAATGGCAAGCTCATAAAAGAGAAGCAATGAGGTTCTCAATCAATAAGGGAAGAGATTGGGGGCTGAACACTGTGTTCAGACTTAAAGGAGAAATGGATGCAGACTCAATATGAAGTAAATAATTTCTCCAAAGTAACTTTGCTCTCAAAGTTGAATTCTTTCTCCCCCTTCCATAGCTCGGAATTGGCCCATTTATAGCCTTCAAAATGGAACTGAAGGGCCGAGTCAGAACGTTTCCAGTATATGGAAGGCCAAGGATCATAGATCTCTTGTCGTGACATGGAAACCCAACATTAATTTTCATTTTCTGGCACAAATCTTGATGTACGCGGGCTATAGTGGAGCAACCTGCGTATACACATGCTGTATAGTAGGAAAGATGCGTACATGTGGAAAAATATGTATTTTTGGCTCTGGATTTTACAAACAAGGATGATAAGTCTACATAGGGAAATGGAAAAATGCCTTCTATGCAAGATTACATAGGGTGAGGAAAATCTTGCTATAACAGACTGATGTAGTTTTGTGTGAATTGTACATAAGAAATACAATTCCATATCATGATCTTGGGAACAAGATTCCTTATGAAATGTGGTATGACCAATTTCTTTTGGTGAGGCATCTTAGGGTCTTTGGTTCCACTTGTTATGCCTTAAATCCTAAGGAGAAAAGAAACAAACTTAGTGCAAAGAGTTGAACGTGTGTCTTCTTGGGGTATGCATAAAAAAACTTGAAAGTGTTTGTCCTAATGAGGTTGTAAATACAAGAACTAGAAGTTCAATGAGACAATATGATGGAGGTGATGTAGATAATTCAGATTCAGGTGATGTCAATGATATGAATTTTAATATGATTGTGAATTAAATTTATCTACTAACTTTGAACCAACTTCTTTGAAGAAGTTGTTTCATGTGATTAGTGGAAAGAATCTATGCAAAAGGAATACAATGCTCTCATCAAGAATGGGATATGGAAGTTGGTGGATCCTCCATTTGGAACCAAACCAATTGGTTGCAAGTGGGTCTACAAGAACAACTACAATTCATACCACTCASTTGACAAGCATAAGGCGAGGCTTATGGAAAAATACATGTACAAAAATAAGGCAAAGAATATGAGGATATTCCCCCCCCACATAAAAATGAGCTACCATTTGTGCTTGGTTGGATTTGGTAGCACATAATAGGTGGAATATTCATCACTTATATGTGAAGACAACTTTCCTAAATGGATATTTGAAAGATAATGTCTCCATGTCTCAGCTAGAAAGATTTGTTGTGAAGGGTCAAGAACATAAGGTATGCAAGTTCATCAATTCTTTGTATGGATTAAAACAAGCATCTCATGCATGGTATGAAAAGATAAGTGAACATATTTTGGAGATCAATTTCAAGAATTTTAATCTTGATCGTGAAACTTTGTTTGTCAAGAAAATTGGAAAAGCTATTGTATATCTTGTGGTATATGTAGATCATCTTTTGATAACATGGAACAATGAAACATATATTGCATCCATAAAGAAAGAATTGAAGAAGGGTTTTGAGATGAAAAACATGGGAGATATTCACTAATACTTAGGTATTGAAGTAACTTAAAATCGAAGGTATATATTCATTTCCCAAAAGAATTACATTGGAGAGTTGTTGAATAAATTTGGTATGATTGATTGTAATCCTCTCTCTACTCCAACAGAGAAAAAATTGAATCTAACATCAAAATAAGTGAATTCATTTTAGAATGCAACTAAATATAGAAAAAAATGTGGAGGATCTTATATATCTTACCATTACTATACCAAATATTTCATTTGTAATTGAGATCCTTTCTAGGTTCATGCAAAAACCTTGTGAAGGACATTGGTGTCCTGCAAAGAGAGTTCTGAGGTACTTGAAGGGAAGTCAATACTTTGGGCTCAAATACTTTAAGGTGGAGGACTTCAAATTATCTGGATATACAAATTTAGACTTTGATGGGGATCATAAAGATAATGCAATGTCTACTTCAAGACAACTCATGAGTTTTGAATTGACAACTATCTCTTGGAGATCATGCAAACAATATGTTCTAGAGAATTCCACTACAAAAGTAGAGTATGTGGTTGTTACAAAGGTAACAAAGGATATTGTGTGGCTCGAGAAGATACTAGAGGATTTGCATGAGAAAAAAGTGAATGCTACTCCACTTTTTCTTAACAACACTTCTATAATCAAGTTGGCCAAGAATACTAGATTCGATGATCAAACAAAGCACAATGACAAAAAATACCATTTGATTTGACATCATGTAGAGGCCAAGACCATTCATTTGATACATTGTTCCACAAGTGAGAAAATTGCAGACATCTTCACCAAAACGCTTGGAAGATAAAAGTTTGAAAAGTTCAGAAAGATGCTTGGACTCAGAAACTCCCCTTCAAATTAAGGGGGGGATGTTAAATACCTAATATTGGGGATTATGGTGACTTGTAAATGTCATTGTAAATATTCATTTAGAGAAATATGAAGATTCATAGGTGAATAGGAACAACCACCAGACCACTTGGAAGATGAAACCAAGGGTCATATCTCATTGTATTTATATATGTTGCTCTCTTGAATAAAATTATTCATGTGTGGAGTTATTCAATCCTATCCTGTAACTCTATGTCACATCGGTTTCACCAATGGCATGAGTCACTACACTAAGAATCTTGCCTCAATAGCTTGTCCTATTTACTTTCCCTTGCATACACTACTCCATTCTAGTGGCATTTGCATGGGTCTTGCCACCAATAACTACATTGAAAACAATGCCACGATTGGCTTACTTATTGATGCTTTCTAGTTCTTCATTTTTTAGCTTCATGTTCATATCAATTCTTAGCTTCTCTTCACACAGTTGAATAGTTTCTAAAAGGTTCACGATCCTTTCCCTTTTAAAAAATATCTGTAGGTTATACATTTGTATCGATAGTTTGATACAATTACATTCATTCATGTTCCCAAAATTCACAATAGATTTGTAAATCACATTGCAAATCAAATTTTGGATTGGCATTTATCACATTCATAAGAAAGAAACATTACATGTACATAAATGACAAATGACATAATCATTAAAATATGTAAATATGAAGTCATCACACCCATCATGCATGATATAACCCCTAGGGGGGCATATATGGGGTTAAATTTATATGTATGTATAATAGTGGTTGGCCTAATAAAGGGGTCAAAGTTGAAACCATATCGATACCCTCATTACCAAGAAAAATTTCAAGAAAGACAAGAAAAACAACATCATCATTATGAAGGAAGAATATGAAATAATAAAAAATGTTCATGGTATAGGGTGTTGTTAGGATATTTAGACACTTAGGAGTTAGTAAGATCTACTTGGTCTATTGTGTCATTAGGTAAAAGTGTGTTTCTAGTGTGTTTCTTTAGTATGCATTAGTATGCATTTGTAGTTAGGAAATCCGACGATCATGATATGTTCCCGACATAGAGTGATCCGACGGTTCATACTCTCCTCGATATTAACAACCATTGATCCGTGGATTAACAACCGATTGGTCCATGATCTCTATTTAAAGAACATGGAGGGTCATTTTTTGATGATCGATTGTGAGCAAATCTCTTGTAAAATCTTTCTGTAATATTTTTCTTTGCATTAATACACTGCTCTAAGTGGCCGCGTTGGCTGGGGCCGTGGATGTTTCCTCGTAGGGTTTTTACCACATGAAAACATAGATGTGTTGATATTTGATCTGGTTATGTGAGTGGTTACTGAAGGTGTTCATCCTCTATTGGAATACCTATGTTGTCGAACATGGTATCAGAGCCTGTTTGAAGACCCGCTCATGTTGTATATCGAGATCGTGAAGCCGAGTTGCCTCATCTCCACTTTCTATCACTTCTGTACATTTATGGGCTGAGAGTATTGTTCCATTGCATCCGGAGCGCTCGTTTCTGTCAGGAACACTTTTCGTTTCACTCGAAAAGGTTTCCGGTTTCCCAATATACGACCATTACAGTCAGTTCCGGAGGTATAAAGCTTGAATACACATTTTTTATTAAATTTTTGCAGAGTAGTATTTTGGTTTTGTTTTATTTATTTCCAGGTTGCTACTCTTTTAGATATGTGTATTCTATTTTCCTCGTTCCCTGTGCGATCTTGGAAAATCGGAAACAGATAGGAAAAGGTGCATCTTTCGAGTAAGCTAACCGAGATCTAACCCTTTTTGTCATCGAGAAGCGAAATTTTTTTCTAGTGTGAAAAAAGTTTTTTTTGAGCACGCTCTCCAAGGCCGTCTTCAACAACAACAACAAAAAAAACACCCCCAATCCTTCTTCTGAACATTACAATATGTTTTGCTACATCATTTGGTTAAAAGTTGCCTTATTAAGTAAGAGGTCTTGAGTTCAAATCTCTCTTTTTTGAAAAAGTTCATGCTAAAATTGTAAAGTGTATTTCACTTCAAGTATAAAAGTGAATCACTATAAGTAGTTTTAATATTTTATTTTAGAGTTATTTATTTTGCATGCAACTTTTTACTGTTATAAGTAACTTCATTGTAAAGAAATTGATCCCCACTTCTCTTTATAAAATTAGGTCACTTCATAAAGAAACTTAAACAATCACGTGGTCATTTTAGTTTACCGATTATGCCTTTTTTTTAAAAGGTCATAACTCTAACATCGTAAGTCTGTTTTCAGTGCCATTTATTTTAAAACCGCATAACTTTTTGAGATATCTCCATCCAGATCATCAATTTAGTTTTAAATCCATATTATCACATATTTAATATGGCTTCTACAAGTATTGTCTTGCTTACCAGCGACAACTGCTTCCAATTAAAATCTCATATGAAGATTTATTAAGAAGTAAAGAAATGTATCGAGTTACCTTGGGAAAGGAAAAAGCATAGCGATCTTGATAAGAAAGCCAAGTGGGATAATAGGAATGGCCAGTACATGGACTAATCAAAATTTCCATCTCTCATGATTTAAGGTACCACCTTAAGAGATATTGATGACCCAAAGAAGCTTGGAACACGAATGAATATGTGTTTGGTGACTCAATGCTAGCCGGTATGAGTTAGAAAATCAAATCACCCGACCTTAGATTGGTTTTCTTGCTTGGAGATTTATCTATCTAGGTTTAAAACTTTACGAGGTACATGTGAATAATGTAAGATAAAGATGGAGAAAGCGTTGCATCTATCTTATTCTTTCTAAACTAGGTAGTGTAAATATTCTATGTTTGTATCTACCGTTTATACCATCAAAGAGGCTCTAGGGAAATATTATAAAAAAAACCCACTCTTGAATCCTTTGTGCTTCTTTGATTAGAGAGGAAGATAAGCTTGTACAATTTGGAGTGATCAACTGAGGTACCTCAACAAAGCCTTAGTTGCCCAGCAGGAAAACCCCAGTATCCCAAGAAGAAACATCCTCACTACAACAACAAACAACATAGGGTCCCAAACTTGCTCGGACAGCTTCTTCCTCCCTCTTGAGGTGACAAAAGGGCAAAATATAAAAGTAAGAATACTAACGGACATTGCAACTTTTGTTATAAATATGGTCATGATAAGTCCAAATGTTTCAAGATAAGCGGCTTTAGAAGCGGCAATGAAGAAGCACAACATCAAAATTGATTCTACTTCTTCTTCTCACGGACATGCACTTTAAGCTACGGTTTCTCCTTCAATTCAAATTCTACTACTTCTTCTTCGATGATGAGTGGCTTATTGATTCAGGGGCATCTTATCATATGGCTAAGGATAAATCCATGTTTCTTCTCTAAATGAATGTAACACTCAAGAAAATATTTGTTGGTGATAGCTAGATCTCTTAGTGTTGTAGGATATGGAACAATTCAAGTAGATAATGGTCATTTCAATGATGTATTATGTGTTCCAAGTCTTTCTTGTAACCTTCTGTCGGTATATCAAATCACTCATTGGTGAAGGTAAAACCATGGAGTTTCACCTCACCAAGTTGTAATCAAGGATCTAAAAGATCTAAGCATGTTCTTACAGGCGGAATTGCTGATGATATTACCATATTGTATAAGTTTGACAGCTTTGGGTCATCAAATTTTTTGTCGGTTTTGTTGCTCATAGCGGTTACTTGAGCAAACTTTGGCATGGCGGTTTGGTCATCTAAATTATAAACTCATTGCAACAACTATGTAATCAATAGATGGTGACTAGTCTTCCTCTTGTTTCATGTAGAGATGTGTTTGTGCCGGTTGCGTTCTCAACAAACATCGCTCGAGATAGTTTGACAAGCGTGTACTCTTGTACCTCGAGGTCTTTGTAGCTTGTTCCGCAGTGATTAAATTATTGGTCCACTTTCTTCTCCCTTATTTTTAAGATTTGCAAGTATTTCTTAACTTTCATTGATGACTTTCGGGCGTATTTGGGTTTGCTTCTTAAAACTCAAAGAGTGAATTTTTGACAAGTTTTTGGCCTACAAGGCCCTTGTAGAAAAACAATGGACATCACAAATATTTCTCTACATAGGGAATCAAAATGAAACACATTGTTCCATATACACCCCAACAAAATGGTGTTGTGGCGAGAGAGAAAGAACCGCACATTAAAAGAAATGGCTAATTGTATGATCCAATCTAAAGGGATTAAGTCTTAAGTACTAGGGGGAAGCCATCAAGTACCAAAATTACATGGTAAAATGGCCTCCCACAAAGGCTCGTGAAATATAATAACTTACGGGAAGAAGCTGGACTAGAATTAAACCGGTGTAAGAAGTTGGTTTATTATTGTTTGTGGCGATTATAGCATGGGCTCACGATGCGATGAGAAAAGGAAAGCATTGCAGCCCTAAAGTGAGAAGTGTTGTTGGCTGATACGAAGATGTTAAAGGTTACGAACTTCTTCAATCACATTGTAATGAAATTATTATTAGAAGAGATGTTAAATTTGATGAAAATCTCTTGGCATGCAAGCCTAATTAGACAATTGTGCCTTCTTCGGCCTGCAAAGCCATCTTCGGCGTTTGTGCCTTCTTATGATATGGTTTCTTCTTCAGATGATGAAGTGAGGATGAAAATCCACCTCCACTGCCCCTCCTCGGATGAGTCTTTTGAACCTAAACCAACACCAGCTCAACCGCTTCCTAGATGGAATTACGTTCAACAGGTGATCTTGTCGGAGTGATCCTTGGATCAGCGTGGGACCGTTCATAGTCTCTAAACTTGAGCCTCTTCTCTTTTGGCTCAAGTTTAGAAACTCATGATCCAGAGATATCTGCAGAAGCTTTAGGTCATCCATGTTGGGATACAACAATGAATGAAAGTATCGTTCTTTAATGACAAGCGTGCAGGATCTTGTAACTCTTCCAAAGGAAGAAAACTTGTTAGATGGAAATGGGTCTGCAGGAGACTAAGTATGCATCGGATGGAAGTGTTGAAAGACACAAAGATAGGTTAGTTTCAAAGGATTTTCCCAAGAGTTGAAGGAATTGACTATAATGGAAACCTTTTCCCCTATATCAAAATGAATTCCATCCACCTTGTTCTTTCCTTGCCACCTCACATAAATGGGAGGTCCATCGGAATGGATGTTAAATCGCCTTCTTGCATGGATATTTGCGAGAAGAAATGTACATGGAACAACCTCCACAGCTATTCGAAGAAAGACTCTATCCCTTGTTTTAAGCCTCCAAGAAATCTCTTTATGGTCTCTCCAAAACAGGCTCCGAGAGCTTGGTATGCCAAAATGGATAGCTTTCTTATTACTTGATGAATTTTGTAGATGCCATTGCTTACCCTAATGTCTATACACCAAGAGAGTAGGAAGCCATATCATAATCCTTGTCCTTTTATGTTGGTGACCTTATCCTTCTTGGTAGTGACTCAAAATTTTTAAACAATGTGAAAACCAACCTTAAGGAGAAATTTGAATGACGGACTTAGGATTTTTTGCACTATTTCCTTGGCCTCCAAGTTTTGCAAACCAATGAAGGAATTTTCTTTCCCAATCTAAGTATGCTTGTGACTAGCAATACGGCTTTCCGCATGGACGTTATGACTAACCCTTCTCCCTTTGGGTGGGTAAATATTTTTTTCCACACGTACTTCTCTGAAGTTGATGCCACCTGTCTTGAAGTCAAATGGTTGGTAGCCTCTTATACTTGACTCATGCCGTCTGATCTTTCCTTTTCCGTTGGTCTTGTTGCCCGATATGAAAACACCCCATGGAAATCCATTGGAAATATGCTGAAAGATGCCATTATGTTAAGGTAGTGCAGGTTGATTCGAGGATATATTATAGTTCAAGAGGGACTCCTTTATTAGTTGGTTTCAGTGATTCAGATTGCGCCAATGACCCTGATGATCAGTCTAATGCCCGAGTTATGTTTATGGTTCATGACACACCACTTGGTCTGAGAAACAATAGGCTATTTCTGCTTGACTGAAGAAGAATGCCAGAACAGCGGTAAATGCAAATCGAGGAAATACGTGGTGATAGATGCTTTTCAGAGTTTGGATTCAGGCACCAACATCTGACCCGTGCTTTGGTGTGAAAATTAGAGTGCCATCAAGCTGCCAAAGACCCACTTCAACATCGGTAGTAGCAAACACATCGAGATACATGCACTTCATCGGAAAGATCGTCATGATAAATTTATTGAAGTGCTCTTTTCCTTATGGAAGATCAAGTTGGACATTTTCAACAAGTCTCTTACAAAAGCGAAGTTTTTCCAAACTTTGATCTATGCTAGGAGTTCAGAAAGTTGTCATTAAGGGGATGAAATCTAGTAGCATCCTTCCTTCTCCTATTGTGTCACTATTGTAAATACTTCAATCCTATCCCAAGTTATTCTTAAGGGGGATGTTAGGATATTTAGACACTTAGGAGTTAGTAAGATCTACTTGGTCTGTTATTATTAGGTTAGGTAAAAGTGTGTTTCTTTAGTATGCATTTGTAAAGTGTGTTTCTTTAGTATGCATTTGTAGTTAGGAAATCCGACGGTCATGATATGTTCCCGACATAGAGTGATCCGACGGTTCATACTCTCCTCGATCTTAACGACCATTGATCTGTGGCTAGACACCCGATTGGTCCATGATCTCTATTTAAAGAGCATGGATGGTCATTTTGCCGATGATTGATTCCGAGAAAATCTCTTGTAAAATCTCTCTGTAATATTTTTCTTTGCATTAATAAACTGCTCCAAGTGGCCGCGTTGCCTGGGGCCGTGGATGTTTCCCCGTAGGGGTTTTACCACATGAAAACATCGGTGTGTTGATATTTAATCTGGTTATGTGAGTGGTTTCTGAAGGTGTTCGTCGTATGTTGGAATATCCGTGTTGTCGAATAGGTGTTACCTCCGTAACTATATTTAATGAAAAAATACCTAATCCACAAAGTACAAATCAAGGAGAAACTATTAGGAATATCACCCCTTTCACCTTAGTAACCTATTCTCTTCACTTTAGGCATTCCCTCTCTGGGTAAAGCGGGGTATCCCTAGTAGGATTACTAAGAAAAAACAATGAGGCACAAAGCAAAGAGAGAGTAGCCTTAGTAAAACATGATTTTGGGGTTTTAAAATAGGTGATGGAAAGAAGTAGAGATCAATGAAAAATATAGTAAGGGAAATGGAGTCAAGGTGAATCAAATAGGCTTATGGAAATGTTGAGGCCACAACAACAACCCTTTACTTTTTCTTTTACAAGCGAAAGGAAATGGCCCCCCTACTAAAATTCCATCCCTAATGTTTTATCCTCTATTGCTTGAGCCTAATGCTATTTCTTCGCTTACCTTGAGGGATTTGGGGGTTTAATCTCGATTGATGATTGTCTTTGATGGGTGTCGATAATTCCTTTCAATCTGATGATTTCAAATGTATTCATGATGCTTCTTGACCTATGATGTTTCATTGAAATTTGTATGATGGAATTTATATGTTATCTTCAGACCATTTGTTGATTCCAAAGTGTTTGATGATCATATGTGGTTACAAGGTTTGGTGTTCTATTGCATCTATTGAATGAGCTTGTTGTTAATTATTTTCTGATTGACTAATTCAAATTCTACATTCTCTTGATGACATGTTATGCTTAAGGTATTCAACTTTTGTACTTTCACATGTGGATCATAATCTTCTGTTTCAAACTCTAAGTCTAAATCGCATAATAACTAATCCTTCTTATGAGTCGAAACTTGGCACATACAATATTAAGAAAATTATCTATAACCACCCATGATTACTATTGAAGAATCTAATAGTTATATATAAGTTTACTTTAAGGTAGGGAATATGATCTTTATGGTGTATTGATAAGTCTCTTTTTGATTGTGTGGTTCATCTCATTCTTCTTTTTTACAGAAGTAGGTTTGTAGGGCCACTTCATTCGTGTGACCAACCTTTAGAGGCCTATGGGGATATCTCTTGATCCTTGTCCACAACCTTGACCTTGGTTCTTGCTAGGATTCTCCTTATTGGGAAGCAATTTACCTTGTCTTGTAGTTTCCTCGAGGTCCAAAGCCCCCAAGGTTGTCGGATCCACCTTTCCCATAAGCCTATCCTTGAACATTTTTAGATTGATATATACTGGGTCCTTTTTGGTCTTACCTCTCACCAAAACTTAGGT
>SNQJ01S0010098.1:97546-119622 GCA_010110895.2 Picea sitchensis | reverse complement strand
TAACTCCAGGCAAAGATATCATGAAATTCTTTAAACAAGGAAGTATAAGTGACAATTTCTTCGAGAGAACACGAAGCTCCAATATGAACATTCTCGACTATTCCAGGTTTCACGGAAATATCTATGGGTATCGTGGGCGAAATGGTACTGAGGTTCCCTTCCGCAAACACATCACGTGTAGATTGAGGAACCATGGATATAACAACAACGGTCGATGGAGTCGAAATCCTCTGATAATTCTCAAGCGTCTGTTGTCCCAGAAACAGAATGGAACGATGATGTCCATCATCCCAAGGGGTGTCATCCAGGACGGACATGATCATCTCGTCAGTAGGGAAGATGACACGGAAAGGATCAGGAGACAACTCGTCAAAAGAAGAAGTAGGCAGGGTTGCCGATTGAATGGCTTGATAAGAAGACTCAACCGGACTTAACGACATAAGGTTGCCGAAACAAACATGATCTCCAGGATCAGGGACTATCCAAGGGTTAGCAGACACAGGAAGTTCATGAGGTACAGTAGAGATCATATTAATGGAAGCAACTGACGGGCGTGGAATATTGGGTGGTGGTGGTATGGGAAAAGTACCCATTAACGAAGAGTATTTTAAGAGACCGACTCCGACATCCTCGTAACCCGGTGGGGTTTTAGTTATGAACGACACGTTGCCGGTGCGAGTATCGGCATTAAATAAGGCAAGTTGATCAACCGTAACCACTTTTCCTTGGTGAGGAAATCGTAGGACACGGAAAAGGGTTGACACAACAGAACGCATAGAATCAACCCATCTACGACCAAGTAGAAGATTATAATCTAAGGGAGCATCGAAAACTTCCACTTCAACCTGGACGGTCTTACCTTCGAGAGTAACAGGTAACGATGGGAGAACGTCGTAAGGCTTAAAACCAGAGCCGTTGAAGGCTCTCAAAGTTTTTTGGGATTCACTTAAAGGGGGAGAGCCAATGGCTTTCCAACAAGAAAAAGACATTACACGCATAGAAGCCCCCTCATCAACGACAGTCCGAAAAATGCTCTTGTCGACGACGACAACTTGTATTTGAAACGCAAGCTGTGGGGGTAACCTTGGAATATGGTCTTGCAAGTCAAAGACTATCAAATTCGTATCCGTGGGATAAATCCCACCTATAGCTTTCAACAGAGCCCTTCGCTGTGCAGGACAAGACTGAAGGACTTCAAGGGTAGACATCGTTGAAGGTGCTTGGGCCAGATCTTCGACAATGCTATAGTTCTGGGCCGCACGAGCATGAGGATTGAATGTTGATTTCTTAACGACACCTTTCGGGTGTGGTCGTATAACTGTATCAAGGCTCGGTCGTTCGAGATGAAGAGGATTGTTTGCAGGTGGATTCGGTGGAGAGGGTTGTACCAAATCAGGAGGTAAGTCGTCAACCTTCTCCTTAGAAGGAGTATAGTCTTTAGCTCTAGTGGTAAGTTCAACATTGTCTTTCTTGGAATCACCGGTCCACATCAAAACATAAGATGATGTAGAAGTATAGGGTTGGTCATGGATGACCAACGAAGCCTGTTGTTGAGACGGGAAGGGTTGAAACAAGACTGTCGGCGTAGAGGATTTTGGCTATTCTTGAAGGAACTTGTTAACCTCGGCGCGTCTCGGACAATCCTTCGTGTAGTGATCGTCACCATAGATAAGGCAAGGGTAGCATGGTTTGCACTTATCCTGGTCTTCAACAGGAGGGGTTTTGGTTTGCTCATTCGGATTGTTATTTTTACTCTCCTTATTCTTGCCTCTCCCTTTCTTAGATTTGTTCTTACCGGTAGGGGTAGACTGAACAACGTTCACTTCAGAGGTTTTACTGGCGGGAGGAGCAGGAGAGGGAGCACTTTGAACATTAGAAGAATTGGAATTAGGGGTCGTGTTTGAAACGGAATGTGGTTGAGCATGGGTAGTACCAATCACACCATCGACTGCATGTGAAGCAGCTGGGGTAGTTGAAGTGCTGGAAGTACCAGGATGAGGCAAATCCAGTAATAGATCATAAAGAGTTCCCATTTGCGAATAAACAAGATCAAGGTACTGAGCACGACTTATAGCCTGCTCTTCTGTAACAACACCACCCATAGCAATGTCTTTACCAATTTTGTTCACAAAAGATTTTGTGAACCACTCTGCCACTAACTGATCGGGAAGCTCAAGTTTAATGAGACGCCGCCTCCTTCGACACTCATGAATATGATCAGAGATATGAGTTCTTGTATTTTGTTTGAAGGAAGTTAAAATCTCAGTCCCGGTATCGTAACGGATCAACAACTGGTAATGTGTGAGAAAATCCATAGCAAGGGTGTGAAAATTGGAAAAGAAACCTCGTGGTAACTCAATGTACCACTTCGCAGCAGCTCCAGTAAGGGTTCATTGAAAAAGATAGAGACGAATGGAGTCATCCATTAACGAATTGGACGAACACCATAAATGAAAAGTCATGACATGATTATTAGGGTCCTCTCTTGCCTTGCCATCGAATTTCAGAATGTTCGATGGAATCTTTGCAGGAATAGCAGGCCATTGGGGAGAGTGACGAATAGGATCGTTGAGAATCCTAGACAAGTCTGGCAAATCCAAAGTGGCAAGAAAAGGCAACTGCCGATTCACTTGTGGGTACTGGTGACTTTGGGGTGGAAGCCTTGTTGGCAGACCAGTAGGAGCATAAGAAGACTGCCCATAAAGGGAATATCCCGGCTGAGTCGGTGGTGGTTGGATAGGGTAGTACCCCCAAGGATTAGAACCTTGATTTTGAGTAGGGACCGGAGGTTGGGAAGTTTGACCCGAACCCCAAATAGGATTAGTCACACTTGGATATGGTTGGCCTACAGGAGGGATTGTTGCTTGCCCCCCAGCAAGAGGTATGTTTCGTAAAAGCTGTTGCCAATACTGGGCCAACTCAGGAGGTATGTTTTGCCCAAAAGGAGAGGTTGGTCCCCCTACCGTAGGTATAGTCCTCCCCGGGAGTTGTGTACCAACCGTAGGTTGTGTGGTAACTGTGTTATGTCCCAGAAAAGGAAAAGGAATCGTACTACCTTTCCCACCAACAAGAATGTGCAAGTTTGGTGCAACAATCGGGATAGTGCTACTAGTATTAGGATTGCCAGTAGGAAACTGAGGGAGTGTCGGGATGAAACCGGGAATAGGATGCCCAGGAAACTGAAGACCACCTGGAGAACCAACTGGGGTTTGTGGAGGTGTTGGATGGGAAACATTCAACAAAGGATTCAACGCATGGTAACCAGGGGGTAAATTCGGGTTGACCTCAGGCATTCGTTGGGTGTTGATAGGGGCAAGAGTAATTGCAGGAATCTAAGTTTGGACACTCGTAGTATTTGTGAGATGGGACATCTCGGGAGGAAGAAAAAAACGATAAGTGGTAGTCTCTGGTGTAGTTTCTGGTTCAGGAGACACAGGAGGGTTGATTTCGTAGACAGGCGGTGACTCAATACCAAAAAGAAATCGTCGGAAATCACCCAACCAAAAAGGATCTTGGCCTACTACACCGTGAGAAGGCCCAGTAGTTGATTCGAAATATGTAACAACGGTTTCTTCAGAAGGATTTAATCGTCCAACAGGTCGTTCACCACGACGAATGCGATAGTCCTCTATAGTATGGGTAATTCGAAAATCAGCAAGAGGATCAGTGGGTTCTACTTGTGGAGGTGGTGTAAAAATGTTTGGGACTTCACTTACATCTACGTGTGGTAAAGTAACAAGGGGGATTTCACCCGGATGAGGAGAGTCCTCAGGGGTACCCTCAGGTGTTGTTGTATGCAAAGTTTGTGAAGCTTCCGGATGTTCCGGGGACAAACCTTGCATCCTACGTGAACGTCGTGGGGGAGMAATTGTAAAGAAGTAACAAATTCCCCAACGAAAATCCTATGGTCAACTTCGAKAAACGATCAACACACACTAGTAAACAAAATCTAGAAGCAATCACCAAGAAAACAATACCTTCTAATATCGAAGCCACTAGTTGGTGATGAAATCCAACGTCGCAACAACGAGACGAGAAGGGGTGGGGCTAAGGTGTAAAAGTTACGTTGACGACCTGTTTAACAGACTTACACCCTGGTGCAAGCTCCCACACATAATCGTGGGTATACCCTCCAAGGAGCCCGAGTGAGTTTGATCAACGTCGATTCCAGGTACCGTGAAGACTTTCCCCTCCACTGTCACCTTGGGTAAGAACCTAGAGAGATAGGCCACTAAGGTCACCACAGACCATAGTACAGCCTGGGGGAACAGTCGTCCGTCCGATCCACACGCAAGGGAAGGGTATCAAGCCCAAAACCAACTCAAAGGCTTCCACTCATAATTGTGGGTATACCTCGGAGTGATCCCCGTAATACATGCAATCTCTACACCGATGTCAACAAAGTAGGGGTAGTAACTCTGCCAACACCAATGCGACCTAGTGCTTGACCCTTTTGTTAGAAGGGCTTCCCAGGACAATATGCTGCCAATGGAATTTTAGACTCCCTAACTCAAGATGCTATTGTGTGTTTTTGAGATTTTGGAGAGTGTATCTCTCTTCCTACTCCAAATCACTATCCTAACTAAATGTTGGTGTAAAAGATCCCTAGAAAAAATTACTAGATCAATTTTAATATTACGCAATGTTTTTAAAAGATGTTGTTTACTCAAAGTTAATGGAAGTGAAACTCGTGATGTATGACTCTGACGCAAAAGATGCAAGGACAATGATGAAATATAAATCTTTTCATTCCATGAATCCTAGTTATGGGAAAGAGAGTATCTTCCAAATCAATCTCAATACTACAATGCAAGTGCAATGCTCAATTTCCATTCAGATGCCAATGTAAACAATCATATATTCATGAACGATTTCCAAATGTCTTTTTCAAACAAACTCTAAAAACTTGATTTTCAATGTTTTTGAAAAGACAAAAACAAACTCTTGAAAGAAAACTTATTTCTCACTTTCCAAGAAGAACTCTAAATAATGAGAAAAGAAAACCAAATCATAAAGACCCAAGCAAACAACCCAATCCAAAACTTTCAACGAAAGTAAAAACAAAAGCAATTCCTCAATGCTAATGAAAAATGTCCTTTCGAAGCACCAAGCAAACGAGAAACACCAAACACTTGACTCGCTACCAAGCACCGGTTCTGAGCCAATCAGACACACTCAACTCCAGAACTCAGGGAGACTGAAAATGCCAAAAAGAACCAAGAAATGAAAGTCAAGCTACAAAGGCAAGAAAAACCTAGAAACCCTAGATCAGTTCAAGAAAGAAAACTACAGCAAGAGATGCATAAGTCAATGACCCAATAAGCCAAAAAGACACAAATCAACTGTTCTGAGGAGTTGACAAAGTCAAAACTTGAATTCAAAAATTTTCAAAAACTCTGTTCGCAGGCAAGTAGTAGAACACAGTGCGAGAAGATAGTATTCTCGTAGGCTACCTTGATGCAAGGTGCGAACAGTTCGCACTGGAATATATATGCAGAGTGCGAACTTTCCTAGTTCTCGCAGGCTGTCAATGGACACAGTGCGAGAATCCCCGAAGATAATGAAAATTTTGAAAAAGCAAGCAAAATTCTAACTGGCTTATAAACCCAGAAGGTCTCTCAGGATATCCTGAGGACTCAGAGACTGACAAATCGAGAGAAAAAGGCAAATAGAGAAAATGGCCACAGAAAATTCAAAAACCATAAAGAAAAAGGGATAGGTCCCCAGTAGAGTCACCAATTTTGTTTCAGGATAAATCCGTGAGTGCGGACACAAACCGATCTCCCTAGATCCACCTGGATCTAGAACAAAATAGGACAAAATAATACACTTTCCCTAGATCTAGACTATTGAATGAACTGAGAAATGAGGATCATGGACATACCTTATGAATGCTTTCCTTAGATCTCTGTTGTTCCAAGCTTTGCTCCAATTCTCTCGTCTCGTCTAGATCACAGCAGAACGAACCAATCTGAGTAAAGACAGATTAATATATTCAATAACTAGTCTATACATATGATCAAGGAGTTATGTAATAAAGTGACATCATCTTTATGGGAAAGGGACATATTACTGTATTGAATTAATTGAAAGTGAAACTTACAACCTGAGCCTTGATGTCGTAGATCTCCTTTCGATGGTTCCTAGCTCTAACACACACACTTGCTCATGCATGAAAAAAATCAACCGCTTGTGATGAGCTTGTTGTTGTCTCTTGCTGCTGTAGCATCAGTCCTCCATACAGTCTTGCACTGATTCTCTAATCAATCTCTAGCTAGCTTGCTGCTTATTCTTCTTCTTAGCCCTTTCCATGAGCAATCTCCTCAATATATAAGAGAAGATATATTAGTTACTTGGATAGGAAATGATCCCAAGATATCTGGAATGCCAACACTTGAATAACCATTCGAAGCCAACTCATGTTTCTAGAAGATTCCCTTCTAAAAGATTCGAGATCTTATCTTTTTCCTTCCTTTGAAACATGTTCGCACCCTGGCTATTAGTTACAGTGCGAGAGGTTTGCACCCCAGCTTAAAGAATCCTGCGAGAATCATGCTTTCTCACAGGCAAATACATAGGTAGCCCGTGAACATCCCTTAAAAGCATGATTTCTGGAAGCAGACAAATGTAACTTTTCTCAGGAAAGTGTTCTTAGTAAAGAGTTTGATTTTCCATCATCATGACATTATCATGACATCATCTTGATGACCAAAATTATGGATAAAAACCATCCTCAACCTATCAAGAGTCCTGCACACTCAGGAGAAACCAGTCAATAGAACCTGTCTATACATGATAACATAACATAACATCATAAATCACAATCTCATCTTCAAAATCAATAAGCGAAGTAGTCACTCGTATAATGAACCGGATCACTTGCACACAAGTGTCCTCAAAGAATAAGTGACACCATAAGTGCATGCAAGATCGAGATTTTACATACACCCCCTCTTGGTTTAAACTTTGTCCTGAAGTTTAATAGTATACTAATGCAGAAATAAAGTATCTAACAATATATAAATGTCTAGTTATCAAGAAAAAGGAAACTGTTGACACATATCATATGTTTCCTCCCAGGTAGCTGAGTGTGAACTATAATTTTCCCACTGGATCCTGACCTGATCGATAGTTCGACATCGTAGCTGTCAAATGCGATGGTCCAGAAAGTGGATTGGCTCCATCGTGAGCGCACCCTCGCCCAATCATCCACCAAGAACTCAATTCAATCACATGCATAGAATTACCAACCTAAAGTCGCACATAGATACAAGATCAATATCGATCAATGCCTCAAGGAATGAGGGACGGTTATTCGTTAGTCCCTTCATAATTATGGTCACACGATGTGCATCGACAAAACCCTTTTGTCGATCTTACGCTTCTTCCAACCCCTTTTCGTATCATTTGTACTAAGTCTTACATTTATTGGATCTATTTTTCTCCTACCAGGACCCCATCCTCAATTCGATCCCAACTCAAAGGCGTCTGACATGACCGCCCATAAAGAAACTGAAATGGTGTCATCTTAATGGTGCCTTGATGGTTGTTGTTGCACACAAAATAGACTAGCGGCCATAACTATTCCCAACGTTTCTGTTGGTCCAACACACACATACGCAACACAACCTTCCCAAATTGGTCCGTTCCTTTGGTCAGCCTATCTATCTTAAGGACATGTTGTACTAAAGTTCAGTGGTGTTCGCAAGGCCTCCTAGAAGTTTTTCCAACTTGTATTGAAAACACTGAATCCCTTATCGAACATGATTCCTTGGGTATGTCTGGCAGCCTAAAAATCTTGTTGATATAAACTCTAGTTATACCTTATTCTTGATGCATCGTATGCACAAGGACAAAATGTGAACTCCTTGTCAGAGTGTCAACTATCATGACAATGGATTCGTTCCTCCTTGTTGTTAATGAAAATCTCAACAATAAAGTCCCTTGAAATGACCTCCCATTTCGATTCCAGAAAAGCGTGTGCCTGAGTACTCTTGTAGGATTTCTATGTTCATCCTTCACTTGTTGACCTTCTAGACATCTCACCAAGCAGTTGATAATGTCCACCTTTAACCCTTCCAGATAAACAAGGGATTAAGGTCTATCCTTATCTTCATGACTCATGGATGAGTGATGTACATTTCTCTATGAGCTTCACATAATATCAAAACTTCTCAATTCATCGTTGGTATGTAAGTAAATCCAGTTATTATATATCAAAGATCCGTCGTTTCCCATAGTGTATCCCTCAATTTTGCTACCCACATGGTGTCTTTCCCAAAAAATTCCTTACCCTCTTTATACCAGTCAGCGTCATGCTATACTTAGAATCTTTTCACATAGATTTGTTTGAAGAAGTATCATTGAAAATACGTGTGGTCTCTGAATCAACGCGTCTTCCACTCTATTCACTATTCCTTTTACGTAGGAAATCTCAAAATTGTAATCGATAAGCAGTTTTGACCAATGCCTTTTCCACGCATTCAATTCATTTTGTGTAAAAGGTGTTGTAAACCATGGTGGTCTGTTTTTAGTTCAAATTTCCATCCAATCAGGTAGTGTCTCCACTCTCTCAGGGCATACACGATCACTTACAACTCCAAAACATGTGTCGCATGGTTCTCTTCTTGCTTCCTTAACTTCCTCGAGATGTAAGAGATCACTTGACCATATTGTATCAAGACTCTGCCTAAGTCTTCCTCAGATGTGTCAGTGAATACTGAGAAGTCCTCATACACACCAGGGAATTTTAGTAGGCGATGTCGACAACAACTCCTTGAGCCTTCAAAATGCTTCTGTGCATTTCTCGATCCACACAAACTTCTTGTTCTTCTTATGCAATTGCGTAATCGGATTTTATATCTTTGAAGAACCCTCGATGAACCATTGATAATATCCCTCTAAACCCATGAAGCTACACACTTCTGGGTCATTTGTCAATGTAGGCCACTACACAATAGCCTCTACTTTTGTTGGATCCACAATGATGCATTCAGTAGAGATCGCATGACCTAAGCAATGAATCCTCGATATCTTTACGACCGCTTCTCGTAATTTTTTTTCTATCACAACACTATAGTATCAAGCATAAAAGTTTGTCTTGATATTCTGTCATCCAAGAAAATATCAGATGTCATCACGAAATACTCGACGGTATTCAAGCAGATTTTCCACGACCCATCTTTCTTCCGTATGAAATTAACAGGATCACTCCAAGGCGATACACTTGGAYGTATAATTCCTAGGTCCAACAACTCCTTCAGTTGTACTTTCAACTCTTGTAACTCAAGGGTCGAAATCCGATAAGGATTTCTTGCCACTGGTTTAGTTCCAGGTTTTAGGTCAATGGTAAATTTTATCTTGGCTTCAGGAAACACACCTGGTAATTCTTCTGGGAATCACGTCCGCAAACTCTCGTACTACCGGAAGGTCCTCTAATCCTTTTGCCACTCCCTTGACATTCAACGCTAAGTATGCATTTAACTTTCATCCTTGCGCATGCTCTCTTGTAGTTGTAGGGAAGAAATGAACCTCAGGAATACTCCCCGTTTTCTTCCTACAATCACACTTTTCTATCCTTCATTATCGATCCAACTCAACTGCCTCGTCTTACCGTTGAGTATTGCATCATGCGATTCCTACCATTCCATATTGATCATGTCATTATAATATCCTAACATCATGACATAGGTTGGACTTCATTACACTATCCCCAGGTTTAAGCGATAGTTCAAACCCCTTCCTCCAACCATCTGATTAGCACCCAAAGCCACATCGATGAATCAAAACTTGTCATGTCGAAGCCCTTACCCAAATCCCTTCAGTGCGGTACTAGAATTAGAGCTCTCTATAGCACTGGGGTATATAAAATACTAAAATATCATTTGGCGATGACACCTAACACCTCGATCATAGTGGACTGGCGTTGGCCTGGTGATTAATTACCGCGGTCGTGAATCCTATGGACCTTGCCCACCTCTGCCATGGTAGTGTGTCCCGTGGACTCACCCGCTCTGGCCCTTTCAACAGGACAATGTTGTTGGTAAGGTGACGCTCCACATGTCCATTTCCCACCTCTGGTCCAATACTCCTAGCTCTGGAATAGAATTTGTCAGCCCACCAGCTTAAGATCCTGGTATGTTCTGCTAATAAGCCTAAACGACGGCTGCAAGCGGTGCTGCCATTGATTAGGTGGTCCCATGTAGGGAGCCCTCTGTTAAGGAACCTATCATCAAGGTGTCGTGCACAAGGGTCCTATAGATGTATATTGATACCAAGAGGTCTGGTTTGGATGACATTTGATGTTGTTGCGCACTAAATGTTGTCATTCCAAACGGTCTTGTAGGAGTCATGCCTGAACTCCCGCGATCAAATATTCCTTATCTAAGAGGGCTACTTGAATGCATCGTGTAACGTCTAAAGCATTTAGATCCTTTCCTTCGCATGAAAGCTGGAGTTAAGGTCGGTCACGAACTTGTTGATCTATAGCTTCTTCGTGTTCAGATGCAGGGCATACCAAAGTAGCTCCATAAATTCGGTCTCCTAATCCGACACCATATGGCCATCCTGTCATAAGGCGATGAACTCATCAAGCCAACGCTCAATGAATTCCTCTAACAATTACTTCTGCCGGATCTGTTCCTTGAACCATTCCCCTAACACGGGTTTGTCAGCCATGTTTAGCTGAAGTAGTGGCACCTTCCTCCATAGAAGAGCGCTCCCCTTTAGCTGAATACCTCCTATGCAGACCGTCATGCTGGAGGTTGAAATCGTGAAGTGCGAGGCACATCATCAGACTCTCCAGCCCTGCCTCGACGACTGAGCCATTCGTGGCACTTGTGGACTCGGAAACTTAACCCTGTCAAGTTTTTCATGAAAGCTACCAGTACTGGCTGGGGCGCGCATTGGACCCTCAAGGGTACATGTGGCTTGACCTTATGTCAGCATAGACAGTTAGTCAAGGCCTCTAACATTTCCCTAGAAGTACCCTGTCAGACCCAACACATCACGTGTGACAATCCGCTCATGCTCAAGACTTGTTATTCTCCTTGGGGGTTGGACCCCTCTGGCGCGGTTTCTACTGGAGGTGTCGCGCCTCCTCCCTAGGAACCACGTCGCGAATCTCTACGACGTCCTCTAACTGTGATTACCACGAGGATAGTTTAATAATTCAATTAGCGTTGAGTATAAATCAAGGGTTTAATTTAGTGGAAGGCATGGCTATCCACAGTCGCATGGTTGAACTCGCTCTGATACCATATGTAATGACCTCGTCGTTATGACAAAAAAAAGCAACAAACAATACGTCCAATTTTTTTTGCGTTAAGAAATATACAACACAATTAATAGCTACATCATGTCACATCATCCAATATATATTAATGAAACAATATTAACACATTATTAATCAATCGTGACATAACCCCACCAAATTACTGCCATGAATAATGATACACATAACGATGCATTAACACAAATAAATAACATCCCAAGAGCATTGCATTCATACAAAAATGATGAATCATAAACATGATAAATCATAATGAATAACGACACAAGGTAACAAAATCACCCACTACTCATCATTGAAATAAATATCAATTCAATCAATGAGTCAACGAAGGATAGAGACACATAAACGCACACAGCATAGCAGATTAGCCCAACACAATATCCTGAAACAATTCACGACTACATTCAATTAGGAAATAAATACAACGTGATTATCCACTCGACCTACCCCACAAGGTTAGGACCTCCAGGATACATAAAAAACACTCAAGCCCAGGTTCCCATCGATTTTGACCATTTAAGGTCTCAGGGCTGGCGACTGTTCTGAGGAACAAGGAGGTGTCTACATCCCACCCACACAATCAAGTCCATGTCGTCTAAGCTAAATCAACATCATCAATGATCATCAAGGCGCAATAGTATTCCAATAAACCAACACGTGTAACATAAAAATTCCATGGTGCAAGAGAACTCCATTACTAAATCAATCAACAACGACATAAGCCAAGGCACAAATCATTCACTTATCCTTATTTTTAAGGCACAACAAATATCTACTTACTTCCAAGTGCATGATTAAATCAATCATCAAATTTACAATAATCAACATCATTTTCAAGATAAGAACAATATAAACCATTCTAATCCATCACACATGACAAGAATTCATAAGCACAGGAAGTCTAAGGTCTACATCAATCAGTTGTTAACAATTTAATGGCGCAATAAAGGCTAATAATCCAGTTCATTGATAAATCTATTAACACACATAACGATAGTAGTCCGTCATTCACTAATACACTTGTTGACGCAAGAAAAGATTACTAATCCATCATTCAACACATAAAATCCAGATGCACAAGGATCTAAGATCTATAACTCAATTTATGACATACAATCCAATGTGCAAGAAGTCTGAAATCTAAACCCCATTGATTACCTAAAATTCAATTTCACAAGAAGTCTAAGAATCAATAATTATCATACATTACATGAATTCCATAAGCGCGAGCTTCTAATTTCAGGTAATATGTCGTTCATATAACACTGATTCAAGGCGTGCAAGAATGCCATTAATAGTCAATCAACCTTTATAACCTAACCTGACTTAATGGTGCAAGATATTTAAATAATTCATCTTAAGGTCTCCTTTAGAAGAAATTAATTCACATGAAGCAATGTATACATGATATAAGGTATCCCTAGACATTTAACCTAACACCTTAATTTAATCCATTTGAAAACCATTCAAATATTTAAACGCCAAGGAATAAAAATAAATTGGCGGAAAGGTACCATATGAATAATAGTATAAGGTTTTTGTCTTTAAGGGTCAGTTAGAGAGAGAGACCCAAAGTAACGACCAATTACACGATACCAGAGTAAAGTTATTATCAAAATAATAGAATGGTAAGGGTGAACATTTAGTGCCTAACATAGCTTCAGCATATAAATTCCATAAAAATTTCGAGAGAAACATTAGGAAGGAATGCACCCTAGAAAAGGTTGACCAAGATAATAAGTCGCAAAGTGTTATCGCAAATAAATAAAAGGGCCAATTTACAAGCACAAAGAATAAGGTAATGCTACATGCAACTGAGATCTCATTGACAGTTAATGCCCAGGTTTAAGGATTATGACATCCTCTAATACATGCAGTTTCATTAACAATAAATGAAATAAGAAAACGGGGCAACACTTAAGGAAACCTACCAGTGATGAGATCAGAACGCAGATGGAAGGGATTGTTGAGCCAAAATTGAAATTCACAGGGTTATAACTACCCAGATCTACGCAGAGAAACCTTTAGTGAGATTCTCTGAGTTTTAAAAAGAGAGTGCAGGTTAAACCTAGTCACAGAAATTGCAAGCCCCTACCTGAGATGCAAAGGAGAAATCGCATGCACAGTTCGCTGAGCAGAGGGAGATAAAAATCATTGGAGGAAGGGTAAGGTCACTGAGCTTAAAGGGCGATTTTAAAGCAATCACGACAATGCTCTCTTATACTCACATGTAGGGTAGCACGAAGCTTTTAAAGCAGTGTAAGAACATGTTGGAATGAATACGTCGAGCCTCTTCATAAACAGAGAAAACTCGAGTTGATGTTGTGTAAGAAAAGTTTTATAATGAAGACGTTGAGCCTCTTCATAAGATGGGAAAATACGTTTTGATGATGTGTATAATGAAATGGAAAAAAAACAAAACGAACGCCCAGGGGATGCCCACCAACGCTGGTCAAGAGTGTGAATGAAATCAAAAAAGAACTTTGGAAAAATGTCATTGGGGAGGGTGAAAATGTAGAGGCATAAGGGATAAGGTAATCACCAACATAAAATCTAATAAATTTACAGAGGGCAGTGATGTAATTATGCTAGGCATCTGTGTGAAGGTGCGAGGTCCAAAGGTAAGACCAAAGGAGTTTTATTTTTATTTTTCCTTTTTTCAACACACAAGGTACTCAGATAATTATTAGATCAAGGGTTGAATGGTGAGGAAAGGTTGTGGGGAGAAACTAAACGCACAAAAACACATTCCTCTCTAAGCAAGGCAAGGACGCAAGGTTACACCTTCCCCCATCATCACAGAGGTAACACAATCATGGAGGAAAGGAGATGGAACTCATTGTACAAGGTGACGAATAGGGAAATGACGTGATGAAGATGCAAATCGTGGGGTAATTTCTAGGCCTCCACGCAAGGTAAATAATGTCAGGTATCAACCAAAAACGCAGAGATTAAAGTAATAAAATTGTTGGGTAATGAAGGGATTAAATGACTGTGTAAAAACGAATTGGAGGTAAAAACAAATAAATGAAAAGGGGTGAGTTCCTTTTGATGCATCTCAGAGCCAAATGAATCAAAAAACACTAGGAAACCATAAGGAACAAGGTGGGCAAGGGGAGAACAATCTCAAAGATATTAAACTAAAAGAACATAATAGTGGATGAACACAATCCCAAGCTGGGAAAAAGTTATAGACAACAAAATACAAAGGGAAAGGAACCCTTAAAATCATTTGCATGACCAAAAACCAATGCCACATCCATCTACATATAAAACCGCATACAAAATTTAACTACTTTAAAAATGCGAAGTTGAACTTATTTACCTTAACCGACGGATGGACTTGTTGATGATCTTCAGCCATTGGTAATCCTCCTCTCTCCTGCTTGCTAATCACTGAGATCTCACCGATACCTCCTAGCCAACGCTAGGGGTAATCTTCTTCCCCCTCATCCCCCCGAGCTGCAAAGGGTCCATCCACACAAACCAAAGAAAGCTATCTCCCAGCTCGCCTCGCAAGGTCAAGATACCACTCTCTAATTGAGTTGGGCATCCCAAGTCCCACAAGGAAACTCATTCAAGAAGAATATCGATAGTGTGACCTTATGCTTACCAGATGCAATCCATACTCCTCCTCTACCATCCTTTTTATAGATTTTTCTTAGTGATTAGTTTCCCAAACCCTCATTAGATTTTTTTTATTAAATTTAATTAGGATAAATATCCCCCATACACATGTCACTCGATCCCTTAGTTGCACCAGAAAATCAATTTATTTATTAATTAATTTTTCCTATTTCCCTTACCCACCTAAAAGCATTCCTAAAAACGCTCCTCGATGTCCCTTTATTCCCTTACATTTCTTAAATTACTAGTGCCTTACTTAAATCCTAGTTGAGTTCACAAATATAAAGTTCCAAAGGATAGATTCTCTACTAAGTTAGACATTCCCCCTTTTTTTTAAGTTTCCCCCTTTCTTTAAGTTCCCCTTTTTAGAATTAGCAAGTTTAGACATGAACAACAATTTACCCTTCTAATAATTTAATCCTTCCTTAAAATTTTACTTTAATTATTAATGTTTGAATTTTCTTTACCCCCTTCTTGTTACATGTCCATTTAGTTTTTTTTTGTTCACATGTTCTACTTAGACCTAGGTTTTAAATTCACTAGGCTTGGCGATAGTTTTTAAGGGAAAAATTAGTTATTAAACTTTACTCATACCATCTTTCATTTTAAGGCTGACCATGTCCTAAGGAGGCATATTTTTCTAGGTACTAGGTTTATTAACTTTCCCGAGTTAAAATTGTGATGTGCCCTTCAAGTCGTACTACGTGCTCCAAGGGTGCCACTCGCTTGCATACCTGTTTTATTTGTGCGAAGTTCCCTTCAAGACGCACTACGTGATCCAAGGGTGCCACTCACCTTTTGACTGATTTTGGTAGATGTCAAACCCCTGAAGTCAATACTTTGTCAGGTGACCTTGTGGGAGACTAAGGACCTCTAAGGAATAATGACCCTACCTTATTGCGCACCCCTTAGAATCATCGTGAGCAACTGTCACTGTCTTCCCTCACAACATCATGGATATCTCGAACTAGGTAATCGTTAACCTACAGTTCGAGACATGACAAGAGTTCTAGTAGGTTGTGGCAAGGCTACTACCACACCTCTCCCTCAATATTTCTTGTTGTCCCACATGACCCCTCTACTCCAAATGTGAGTCTAATTAGAAAGCTATCGTTAGCATGCATCCATCAACAACATGTCAGCGATCCATAAACAACATTATATTATATCAGTCATATGTCACATATGCAATAACATAAATACGCAAAACATAAACAGTCCACTCCTTGACTCGATCTGGAGTCCAAGGAGGTCCATCGATGTCGTCGGCATCCTCAACCTATCAAGAGTCCTACATACATAGGATAAACCAGTCAATAGCACCTGTCTATACATGATAACATAACATAACATCATAAATCACAGTATCATCATCAGAATCCATAAGCGAAGTAGTCGCTCATATAATGAATTGGATCACTTGCCCACAAGTGTCCTCAAATAATAAGTGACACCAGAAGTGCACGCAAGATCAGGATGTTACACTATCTCTATACATGGACAAGGCCCAATTTGGCCCTGTCAAGATCCTAAAACACAAACTGTAAATAACTAAAAAATTATTTAACTGCGAAAGGGATATATTTACCTCAACCAACGACAAAGAAATCGAGCTTTCCCCTATACATGGACATGGCCAAATTCAGCCCTATCAACCTTCTAAAACACAAACTGTAAAACTACTATAAAATTATACATCAAAATAAAATAAAACAAGTGCAAGTGTTGCATGGAAGAAGTCCCTATCAAGAAAATTTAAAGCTATGCAAGAATTATGTAAGATAAAAATATTTGAGACTGCATATCCGTGTTGTGTAAGTTCATTGTTATTGATAAAACCAAAACCATTTTGTAGCAAAGTTGAAATTCAGAAAAAATTTAAAAAATAAATATAGATTATTATGAAATTATAAATTGAGGTTGAATATTAAAATCAGGCTTGTCCCTATACATGGACATGGTTGAATTCAGGCATGTCCCTGTACAGGGATAGGGCTGAGTTCGGCGTTGTCCCTGTACAGGGACATGCCCAAATTCGACCCTGTCCATGTACAGGGACAAACCCGAGTTTAGGCCTATCCCTGACAAGGGACCTCTGGTGTTTTCCAGATGGGAATTGAAGATTTAAATATGTGGATGAAATCAATGATGTCATTTAGATGCCTAAAATGATGATGACCAGGTAAGTTGACTAACAATACTGAATAGATAGGTGAAATTTTTTTATAATATAGGATTGGCTATGATAAATATACTACTTTGTTAGCTTTATAATGGATTGGTGAGTTGTAATGTCCACATACATCTCTTTTAATAATTATCTCAATAAAAAACTAGTTTATGGAGAGAAAGTGCCTTTGGAATCAATGAGGTGTGCCTGGAAAATTGTCATAAAATTAGATAGTTTAGAAAGTGCACACAGATCCAGTCTAAAATATTTGTATTGGAAGAGTTCATTATTATTCTTATTAGTAATTGTTCTTTTATGTTGCAAAGACTAAAGTAATTGTTTTGTCTCATTTTGTCATTTTTTGTTCTACTTTTAACCTTTTTTTTTTACTTGATTTGTTGTAATTTTGATTTTTTCCTTATTGATTTGTCCTAATTTTAGTTCTTCTCCTCTATGATATCTTTTTTACTCAGAACCGCATTATATTTAGGTGGTTTTACAGCACATGGTTTCTTTGCCGATGGTTTTATATTTTCGGTTAAGGAATTAAGGTTTTGGACTAATCTAGGTCACTGGGTTAGGGTTTTGGATGCTGTCGGCTCCTATATGTATTTTGTATTGTAAACATTGTAACATGATGAATAATATAGAATATGTTGGTTTTCCCAGTTTGGGTTTTTAGGGGAAAAATATCTGTGTAATGTTTGTATTTGCCATTGTATCTTTTCTGTTCTTTTTCTGAATATTTGTTTGCAGTAGATATTGTACAAGTTTAGAATTTACAATATCCATGGTAGTTGGTGGATCCTATGTTTAAAATAAAAAGAAACATCAATACTAATCAACTTAAAGAATTCTATTTTAATATGTAGAATCAAATCACTGGAATTTTTTTTTTTCAAAAATAAAATAAATTGGTTTAATATGAGGGTTTTGTTCATTCTGCTTAACAATAGTGATGTATAAATTTAAGGTGAAAGTGGAAATTAAATATATGGACATGGAATAATTCAGCCCTGTCCCTGTACATGGACAGGGCACAATTGGGGCTTCCCTAAGGTAAATCTAAGTCCAAGGTTAATTAAAGTGTTCAAGGACTCAAGTTAATTTTGATTTACAATATGGTTTATGTGTGTGCAATGAGGTATCTTTTAGATTATAAATGAGGCACAAGTCTAATGTAGGATAGGTATGATTGATATACTTAGACTTGTATCATATCTGAATTTACGTGATGTGTGGAGTAAGTTACTTTCATATTTGCAAAGAAATAATGAAGTTTAAGAAAAAATAAAGTATGGAATTCAAATTTAAATGCTCAAATACAATCTGAGATACAAATTGTCTGCATAAAATATGAGTGAAAGATGCATAAATTTATAAAAGAAATCAATAGAATTTATTCTAGAATGCAATGTCTATGAAATGAGCTTAAAGTAAGATCTGGAATTTTGTTTTTCAGACTCAAACGTTATCTAGAAATGTATTTTTTTGTATGTTATCAAAATCAATTTCCAAAGTACAAAAAAACTAAGTAAATGAGTCTACTTGGATTGGAAAATGACATTTTTTAGACTCAAAACAAATCTAGAAATGAATTTTTTTGCACTAAAATAATTTCTCAAAATTGCAACGAGTTTAAAACAAAAATAAAAATGAATTCCAGAATGTTTAAAACTGAGTTTTGCCTACTTAAGATGCAATTTGAAATTCCTAGTCCAAATCTCTATGCTAAAAATATATTTCTAAAGTAATTGAATGTTGAAAATGCACAAAATTACAAACAAAAATATAAATTGTAATTTCCAACATGCATTAAATTTAATTTAATCTAGTGTATGAACAAAATTGAGGGTCCTAGATCTCTATGAAAAGTTGCTATGTCCCTGTATAGGGACAGGGATGAATTTTTCCCTGTACATGGACAGGGCCGAATTCGACCTTGTCCCTGTACTGGGACAAGCCCAAATTTGGTTTGTCCCTATGCATGGACAAGGCCAAATTCGACCCTATCCATGCATAGGGACATGCCCGAATGTGGCCTTGTCCATGTACAGGGACAGACCCAAATTTAGTCATGTCCTTGTACATGGATAGGGCCATATTTGGCCCTATCAACCTCCTAAAAAACTGTAAAACAAACTAAAAAATAATTAAATGGGACAGGGATATATTTACATGGACCAACGACAATGAACAACAACAACGACCTTCAGTACCAACTTCCAGCAGCAAATGCCTGCAACAACCGCCAACAGCAACCGCCCGTAGCTACAACCACCAGCACCAACCACCAATGGGAGCATCCACCTGCATCTACTACCACCAGCACCAACCAACGACAACGTCCACCAACACCAACCTATCAACCACCATTCAACCAACCACCAACCAACACCAACCTATTCAACCAAAAAACACCAACCTATCAACCACCAATGATAACATCCACCAACACCAACGTATCAACCACCAATCTACATCTACAATTCGAGAAAAATGTGAATGGAGCGATGTGCAGGTAATATATAAAAGGTTTTTCGATCGAATTTTTTTTTTCAGACAAAACTTATTTTCGGCCGAAACAACTTTCAACCAAAAAGTTTTACCAAAAAAAATCCATTCAGCTAATATGGTACATGAAAGATGAGGCCATCCTCATGGTACCATTTGATTTGGCGTCCAAAGGTTCGATCGAAAAAGTTTTTGGTCGAAAAGATGTGGTTTTTGGTTGAAATAATTAGTACTTCGACCGAAACAATGTCAGTAGGAATTTTGGAAACCCGATTCTCAAAAAAGTGTCACCCAACTTCATGATTTCACCCTGCATATAATATTTTTAACAGTAAATTGGTTACTATAGATTTTTATAAATATAATTTTATGATTTGGTTTCCATTTTAAACTCTATGCATTGTGATATATGATTATTGTTTCTTAGATAATGAATGATTGATGAATGGTTAAATAAAGTAAAAAGTACATTATATTGATTCATCCCCCCTCTCAGTATAAACATAAGCTCAACTATTGGAATCAATGCAAGATCCTTTAGAAATAGTCGAACTGCTAGAAGGTAGATCTCAGGAGCACACATGTCTAGTCAACAAGGTTTCTTCAAAAACAAAGGTCCATTGTTTGATGGAACAAGTTATGCAATACGGTGTAAGGATGTGGAATTATATAATGGCTCTTGGGTTTGATATTTTTTAATCATTCATGAATGGTTATACATCCCCAATAACCCTACCAATAGGTGCGGATGGAAAAAATCCTAGTGAACATAATGCAAAAGCTATCAATGCTATATTGAGTGGTCTATTAGAGTAAGAATTTGTCAAGATGATGCATTGTAAATCGACAAAAGATATTTAATAAAAACTTCAAAACATCTATGAAGATGATGACAAGGTCAATAAGGAAAAGCTCCAAACTCATAGAAGATAGTTGGAGAGTTTGAAAATGGAAGATGAAGAAAATCTTGCATTATATTTTCTTTGAGTGGATGAAATTTTCAACACCATTAGAGGATTTGGTGAGGATATTGAAGAATTAATGATTTTTCAAAAATTTATTAGGTATCTCCACTTCATATTTGATGCCAAGGTATGTTCCATTGAATAAGTGAAAGATCTGGAGAAGCTAATGATGGATGACCTACATGGTATTTTCAGTATATATGAGACTAGGACAAAAAAATAAAATCTAACACAGAAGGAAGCATCTTTCAAAGAATCAAAGAAGACTAAAGGAAATAAATTATGTGATTTTCTGGCCATGAATCAAATATAGAAGAAGCACTATTTGTGAGAGAGATGAAAAGAGGATATGGAAAACACAAAGGTAAGCTACCCTTCATATGTTTTAATTGTGGTAAAGTAGGGAATTTTGCTACTAAATGTCCATATGATAAAAAGGAATACAATGATGATGAGTACAATAATGTCAAAGAAGAACATAACAATGGAACCAAATCTTATAGACATAAAAGAAGACAATATACAAAGAAGAATATTCTTTACTCTAGAGAGGATATTAGCTCGTCTAAAGAAAGTGATGGATATGTTTCTGATATTGAAAAAGAAGAATTCATTTTGATGTCCATGGATACAAAGTCTACTAATAAAGAAAGTGAAGACAATAAATAAGAAGAAGAAGAAGAAGAAGAAGAATRCATTGATGGGGAAGTGAATCTTGTAGCATAACTCATGCATTCCTTACAAGAAATAGACAAACTTAGSGAAATGAACATAAAGCAGAAAGAGAAATTGCAGAAATAGGAAGAGGAAGATCATGATCTTGAAGAAACAGAGAAGACAATTTTCATCCTAAATACTCAACTAGAATAGGAATGAAGGATAGAATAAGTGGTGAGAAGACAACTATAAGAAAAGGAAGAAAATTAAAAGAAGCTAAAAGATGAAATAGTTTTCTTAAGAAAGGAACTAAAGAAAATTGTTGATCAATTGAACAAAATCTTGAAGTTTGGAAAGTGTACTGAAATCTTGGATAATATTCTCAGTTGCCAAAGGTCACCATTCTTCAAAATAGGTCTTGGCTATGAAGAAAAACAAAATACCCCCAAGGGAGATGCAAGCACTAAGGTCACTAAGGTACTCTAGCACCAATTTTTGATTTGGGGGTTTATTTTAAGGTTTTTCTGAGAAACTATTTGATTTTTTATGGCCATGCTTGAAAAAAGTTGTAATTTTGACCCAGTTAAAAAAATGGTGCTACCAATAGCACGAATTTTCGATTTGGGGGTTGATTTTCATGTTTTTAATCCAAAAATATGGGTTTTAAGGGCTATTGTTCTCATTTTGAGGTCACAGTTCTCATTAAGTCAGTAAATTTGTTGTTTATGATTGGGTTTCCATGTTAAAATATGTGCATTGTGATATATGATTATTTTTTCTCAGATAATGAATGATTGATGAATGGTTAAATAAAGTAAAAAATATATTATATTGATTCACCCCCCCCCCC
>SNQJ01S0010098.1:26673-58532 GCA_010110895.2 Picea sitchensis | reverse complement strand
GCTCTGCCACCGAGTCTCCATCTCTCATCCTCAAGTTGTACAGCTTCTTTCTCAGGAATAGTTTATTTACCAGGGACTTAGACTGATACAACTTCCCTAACTTTTCCCATAAATCCTTGGTTGTAGCTTTCTCTGACACATTCAGTAATATTGAATCGGAGAGACACGGTTGAATTGTGCTCTTTGCCTTCCGATCCATCTTTTTCCAATCATCTGTAGAAGTTCCTGTAGGTGCAGTACCTGGATCTACTGTGATCCACTGATCTCTGTCCACCAAAATATCTTCCATCTTGAGCTTCCACAGCTCAAAGCTTTTCCCATTAAACTTCTCGATCTCCATATTCGAATTGCTTGCCATTTATTTTCACCTGAAAAACAATACCATAGATATCCCACTATAACAAGGCTTATCAAAGTCTCAAGCCAAACCCTTGATGACAAAGGCGTCCCCCTAAAGCCAATAAATCTCTGATACCAAATGTAAATTATAACCTTGTACAATATCTACTGCAAATTGATATTCAGAAAAGAACAGAAAAAGATACAATGGAAAATACAAACATTACACAGAGATTTTTCACCTGGAAACCCAAACCGGGAAAACCAACATATATTATATTCATACATTGTGTTACATTGTTTACAATACAATATACATATAGGAGCCAGAAACATCCAAAACCCTAACCCAATGACCTGGATTAGTCCAAAACCCTAATTCCTTAACCGGAAATAGAAAACCATCAGCAAAAAACCATGTGTTGAAAAACCACCTAAATATCATGTGGTCCTGGAAATATGTCGTCCCGGTGCGAAAAAAAAAATCTGGGGCGCTGCCCCCGAACCCCTGCATGGGGGACTCCACCCCCTTGCACCCCCCTACGTGCCCGGCACAGACGCTCAGACACTACTACTCGTGCAAAGAATATAACACATAAGGTGTGGGTAGAAGGGGCTAGTAAACAAGTGCTAACTGGTTCATATATATATATACCATTTAAATCCAATGGATATGTTAAAACACATACTATATATAGTATATAGTTTTAACAACTATATATTGTATATAATATACAATATATACAGTTGTAACAAAACGATTTATATAGTATGGTCGGTGGGGCTCGACCCCCCGACTTACTATATATATGTATTAGTTTAACCAACTCACCTACATGCACAGACTTGGTTACAAAACCAACGAGAATGTATTTAATGCTTGCCAACAATTTTGGAACTTAGTTGGAGGTTGTTTCCTATTTAATTGGCATGGATCCCAACATTGTACACACATTCCAATGCATGGGACACACATTTCTATGCATATTTAGTCTCGTAAAGCATTCCAAGGGTACGAGATTACATCGTAAAGCGTGTCGGGGATCTCCTTTACAAAATTTAAAGTATTTTATATAAGTTTTGCACGATTTTTCTCTAGGAATTCAACGATACACTATGTTTCTGCATTTGAGAAAAACAATAAAATTTCATTGTATTATTTTGCATGCCAAGGGTATTTTGGGGCACTGTAAGCAAAATATAGCTGCTTTTATACTCACTTTTCTCAGTTTTTCGAGAGGAATGAAAGGGTGATGTCCTTTTCTGTGTCAGAGAAACATATTTGAAGGGCATCTTCAACTCTTTTATTTTAAATTCCTTTTATTGTACTTAAATCATTTGATCATTAATAAAGTGATTCTGTGTTTTTTTATATAAGATGGATTATGCAAGTTGTGATCATCAGTTAAAGTGTTTGGTTAATTATGATAAATCACTTACATGCTATAAGCAATGTCGATAAAAGATTTTGGAATAAGAAAGTGGTATTGAACTTAGTGATATTTTTTAGATCAAGTGTTGTATAGGGTCTATCCATTTTCGGATCAAGTGGTATCAGATCCAGGTTTGATAGGTGAATTCGTACAAGGGATAAACACAAGCGTGGTGAAGGAAAAATTGATAGTTTAAATCCAGAAATTGGTTCAAGGAGCTTTATTCGAAGAGAATAGATATCTTCACCAAGGAAAATAGGTCCTTATGAATTTGAAGATGATCTATTCAATTCCTTTAATCAGATGAAAGAAATGGTGGAAGAGATCTATAGTGAGAGGGGATTATGAAAAGGAGAAAGTTATGGACAAGTTAAGAAAGAAGACGAGCTTCATCCTTCTCCACCTCCTTCAAGACCTCCTTCTTCACCTCATTTCACAACCATCTCCCATGACTTGGTCCAATTCCTACAACTCCCAACTAATCTACACACTGAACCATATCAGCTCGGATGGGTACAAAAGTAAGGTTCACGCATCACTTTCACTATTGGCCCTTTCCAGGATATTGTGGTGTGTGATGTTTCTCTTTTAGATTGTGTTAATATGTTACTTGAAATCCCCTACCAACAGGTCTGGAACATTTTTATCATGATAAATTCCATGAATACCACATGCAACATGAGGGATTCACTTATGTTCTCACCTCCTCTAGCCCTCACACCACACATCCTATGATCGGACAAGAAACCATTAAGAAAGTAAATGCGAACAAATATGTTTCCTTGTATTTGGTGCACCCCATTAAACCAGACCATCTGACCTACCCAACAACTGAGGACATGGTTCCCCCACTCCCAGAAGTTGCCAATTCCTTTCCCCAACCCACAGGACTCCCTCGTATTGATCTATTGAGAACACCATTGATCTCATTCTAGAAGCCTCTTTTCCCACTTCCCCTTCACACCTCCTTTCTCCCCAAGAGGATGATGTGATAGCACACCAACCTGACCAACTTCTAAATTCAGGCCCTACTCCACCTTCATATTTTCCTTGTGTACCTCCAACATTTCTTCTGCCAATTTTTTTTTATGTTCTAGTAGTGTCTTCCAACAGGTTATGTACTCCAACACAAGTGCCAACATATTATAAAAATTTACCCGGAAGTTCCTCTTTTTACAAACATATTATTGAGAAAGCTTCAACCAAACAAAATTATTACAAATTCAATATAGTGGGGAAAAATCATCTACAGAGGAATCCATTCTTGGTTGGAGTAGCTAATGAGACATGGCGTATTGGACACACCCATCATTCTTCTAGGGAACTTGTATTTAAGGGAAATGTTGAGGCAGATAATGAAGTGTCGACTGACCAATACTGATTGGGGTCTACATATCAACGACCAGAAAAACATTGATTACACCATTATACCCACACTTTCGCTCAGTGCCATCTTTAGGTAGTCACTGCATTACCAACTACACTAGAGCGTGCAAAACAAAGGCCTCATAAAATTCACATGCCATTGTTATTTCACCTGGAAGATCATGTGTGTATATTTCGAGACAAGCACCAATTAAGTGGAAAACATCATTAGTTGTCCCCACTCAAATATGATCTTGACATAGTTCGAGAAAGAATTGGAGAGAATGCAGTGCAAATTTCCTGATTTGTTGGCTGAAGTGGGGATGCTTCCGGATCTAAATAGGGAGGAATTGGGCCACCGGAGAGGGCACTCATATTCCTTGACCAGCCATCATGGGGACATATCACAGTTTCCTAATAAATAATTAGCACGTTAGTTTCGTCGAGAAGTTAATTAATAAAAATCCTTCGTCATTCCAGTAATACAAGGTGCTCCATAATTTATGTTAGAAGGTTAGTTAAGTCAGTCAGTAATAATTGAAAACAACGCTTGTAAGTCAAAAATAAAAGCAACAAGTCTCTTGTTGTTACCATAAACAAAAATCTCCCAGTCTGATAAAAAGGGTGTCTTCTTGATGAAAATACAATGGATGGTCATTTACTTCTCAATTCTAGTATTGCTCTGTTTTGTTCTCTGTGTATTTTGTATTGTGCAATGTTTTATTTTTGTATGTGAGTTTATTATGTTGTTGCATTTTAAATTTTGCATATAGAATTGTGGATCATCAAACCATGGTACCTCAACTGTTAGGTGGATATATATGCTCTATAGGGAGCACCCATATCCAATTCTTTTTATGTTATCTAGACCATAATAATTTCCAATTGAAAAAGGTAAAATCAAGAAAGACATCACAGAAGGAAATAAGTTGTAAAACATGTGCAAGGAAAGAAATAAGAAAGGGAAAGAAAGATAGAAAAAGTTTTTTTATTGAATTCATTATCGAAAGAGGAGAGCTACTTAATATCATTACTAGAGATGATATTGAGAATTATATGTGAAAATTTCTCATAGAAGAAATGTTGAGCTTATGCTTATACTGAGAGGGGGGGTGAATTAGTATAATATATTTTTTACTTTATTTAACCATTCATCAATCATTCATTATCTGAGAAACAATAATCATATATCACAATGCACATATTTTAACATGGAAACCCAATCATAAACAACAAATTTACCGACTTAACGAGAACTGTGACCTCAAAACGAGAACAGTAGCCCTTAAAACCCATATTTTTGGATAAAAAACATGAAAATCAACCCCCAAATCAAAAAGTCGTGCTACTAGTAGCACCATTTTTTAACCGGGTTAAAATTACAACTTTTTTCAAGCATGGCCATATAAAATCAAATAGTTTCTCAGAAAAGCCTTAAAATAAACCCCCAAATAAAAAATTGGTGCTAGAGTACCCTAGTGACCTTAGTGCTTGCATCTCCCTTGGGGGTATTTTGTTTTTCATCATAGCCAAGACCCATTTTGATGAATGGTGACCTTTGGCAACTGAGAATATTATCCAAGATTTCAGTACACTTTCCAAACTTCAAGATTTTGTTCAATTGATCAACAATTTTCTTTAGTTCCTTTCTTAAGAAAACTATTTTAGCTTTTAGCTTCTTTTAATTTTCTTCCTTTTCTTATAGTTGTCTTCTCACCACTTATTCTATCCTTCTTTCCTATTCTAATTGAGTATTTAGGATGAAAATTGTCTTCTCTGTTTCTTCAAGATCATGATCTTCCTCTTCCTATTTCTGCAATTTCTCTTTCTGCTTTATGTTCATTTCCCTAAGTTTGTCTATTTCTTGTAAGTAACACATGAGTTATGCTACAAGATTCACTTCCCTATCAATGTATTCTTCTTCTTCTTCTTCTTCTTATTTATTGTCTTCACTTTCTTTATTAGTAGACTTTGTATCCATGGACATCAAAATGAATTCTTCTTTTTCAATATCATAAACATATCCATCACTTTCTTTAGACGAGCTAATATCCTCTCTAGAGTAAACAATATTCTTCTTTGTATATTTTCTTCTTTTATGTCTATAAGATTTGGTTCCATTGTTATGTTCTTCTTTGACATTATTGTACTCATCATCATTGTATTCCTTTTTATCATATGGACATTTAGTAGCAAAATTACCTACTTTACCACAATTAAAACATATGAAGGGTAGCTTACCTTTGTTTTTTCCATATCCTCTTTTCATCTCTCTCACAAATAGTGCTTCTTCTATATTTGATTCATGGCCAGAAAATCACATAATTTATTTCCTTTAGTCTTCTTTGATTCTTTGAAAGATGCTTCCTTCTGTGATAGATTTTACTTTTTTGTCCTAGTCTCATATACACTGAAAATACCATGTAGTTCACCCATCATTAGCTTCTCCAGATATTTCATTTATTCAATGGAACATACCTTGGCATCAAATATGAAGTGGAGATACCTAATAAATTTTTGAAAAATCATTAATTCTTCAATATCCTCACCAAATCCTCTAATGGTGTTGAAAATTTCATCCACTCAAAGAAAATATGATGCAAGATTTTCTTCATCTTCCATTTTCAAACTCTCCAACTATCTTCTATGAGTTTGGAGCTTTGCCTTATTGACCTTGTCATCATATTCATAGATGTTTTAAAGTTTTTATTAAATATCTTTTGTCGATTTACAATGCATCATCTTGAAAAATTCTTACTCTAATAGACCACTCAATATAGCATTGATAGCTTTTGCATTATGTTCACTAGGATTTTTTCCATCCACGACTATTGGTAGGGTTATTGGGGATGTATAAACATTCATGAATGATTAAAAAATATCAAACCCAAGAGCCATTATATAATTCCACATCCTTACACCGTATTGCATAACTTGTTCCGTCAAACAATGGACCTTTGTTTTTGAAGAAACCTTGTTGACTAGACATGTGTGCTCCTGAGATCTACCTTCTAGCAGTTCGACTATTTCTAAAGGATCTTGCATTGATTCCGATAGTTGAGCTTATGTTTATACTGAGAGGGGGGATGAATCAATATAATGTACTTTTTACTTTATTTAACCATTCATCAATCATTCATTATCTAAGAAACAATAATAATATATCACAATGCATAGCATTTAAAATGGAAACCAAATCATAAAATTATATTTATAAAAGTCTATAGGAACCAACCTACTGTTAAAAATATTGTATGTAGGGTGAAATCATGAATTTGGGTAACACTTTTGTGAGAATCGGGTTTCCAAAATTCCTACTGACATTGTTTTGCTCGAAGTACTAATTATTTCAACCGAAAACCACATCTTTTTGACCGAAATTTTTTTCGGTCGAACCTTTGGACACCAAATGAAACGGTACCATGAGGATGGCCTCATATTTCATGTACCATATTAACCAAATGGATTTTTTTTCGTAAAACTTATTGGTTGAAAGTTGTTTTGGCCAAAAATAATTTTCGTCTGAAAAAAAAAATTCGATCGAAAAACCTTTTATATATTACCTGCACATCGCTCCATTCACATTTTCCCCGAATTGTAGATGTAGATTGGTGTTTGATAGGTTGTTGCTGGCGGATGTTATCATTGGTGGTTGATAGGTTGGTGGTTTTTGGTTGACTAGGTTGGTGTTGGTTGGTGGTTGGTTGAATGGTGGTTGATAGGTTGGTGTTGGCAGACGTTGTCGTTGGTTGGTGCTGGTGGTAGTAGCTGCAGGTGGATGTTCCCATTGGTGGTTGGTGTTGGTGGTTGTAGCTACGGGCGGTTGCTGTTGGCAGTTGTTGCAGGCAGTTGCTACTAGAAGTTGGTACTGGAGGTTGTTGTTGTTGTTCGTTGTCGTTGGTCCATGTAAATATATCCCTGTCCCATTTAATTAATTTTTAGTTTTTTTTACAGTTTTTTAGGAGGGTGACAGGGCCGAATATGGCCCTATCCATGTACAAGGACACGACTAAATTTGGGACTGTCCTTGTACATGGGATTGGTGGTTGATAGGTTGGTGTGGCAGATGTTGGTGGTTGATAGGTTGGTGGTTTTTGGTTGACTAGGTTGGTGTTGGTTGGTGGTTGGTTGAATGGTGCTGGTTGGTGTTATGCACGTTGTCGTTGGTTGGTGCTGGTGGTAGTAGCTGCAGGTGGATGTTCCCATTGGTGGTTGGTGTTGGTAGTTGTAGCTACTGCGTTGTCGCTAGCTTGCTGTGCAGCTGCTTAGAAGTTGGTACTGAGGGCTTGTTAAGGTTGCCGCTGGTCCATGTAAATATATCCCCGGCTCCATTTAATTAATTTTTGTTTTTGAAGTATGAGGGGGTGACAGGTCAATATGGTCTCTATCCATGTACAAGGACATCTAATTCAAATTGGGACTGCCCTTAGACATGGATAGGGCCAACCATGCATGTCCCTATGTATGGGATGGTCACTTTGTGCCTTGTCCATGCATAGGGACAAACCAAATTTGGGCTTGTCCCTGTACATGTACAGGGACAAGCCTGAATACGATCTTGTCCCTGTACACGGACAAGGCTATATTTGGCATTGTCCATGTACAGGGATGAGCCTGAATTCGGTCTTGTCTTTGTACATGGATAGGGCCGAATTCGGACCTCTCCATGTACAGGGACATGGCAGCTTTACATAGTAGAGATCTAGGACCCTCAATTTTGTTCATACACTAGATTAAATTAAATTTAATGCATGTTGGAAATTACAATTTATATTTTTGTTTGTAATTTTGTGCATTTTCAACATTCAATTACTTTAGAAATATATTTTTAGCATAGAGCTTTGGCATAGGAATTTCAAATTGCATCTTAAGTAGGCAAAACTCAGTTTTAAACATTCTGGAATTCATTTTTATTTTTGTTTTAAACTCGCTGCAATTTTGAGAAATTAGTTTAGTGCAAAAAAATTCATTTCTAGATTTGTTTTGAGTCTAAAAAATGTCATTTTCCAATCCAAGTAGACTCATTTACTTAGTTTTTTTGTACTTTGGAAATTGATTTTGATAACATACAAAAAAATACATTTCTAGATAACATTTGAGTCTGAAAAACAAAATTCCAGATCTTACTTTAAGCTCATTTCATAGACATTGCATTTTAGAATAAATTATGTTGTTTTCCTTTATAAATTTATGCATTTTTCACTCATATTTGATGCAGACAAATTGTATCTCAGATTGTATTTGAGCATTTAAATTTGAATTCCATACTTTATTTTTTCTTAAACTTCATTATTTCTTTGCAAATATGAAAGTAACTTACTCCACACATCACATAAATTCACATATGATACAAGTCTAAGTATATCAATCATACCTATCCTACATTAGACTTGTGCCTCATTTATAATCTGAAAGATACCTCATTGCACACACATAAACCATATTGCAAATCAAAATTAACTTGAGTCCTTGAACACTTTAATTAACCTTGGACTTAGATTTACCTTAGGGAAGCCCCAATTGTGCCCTGTCCATGTACAGGGTCAGGGCCGAATTATTCCAAGTCCATATATTCAATTTCCACTTTTACCTTAAATTTATACATCACTATTGTTAAGCAGAATGAACAAAACCCTCATATTAAACCAATTTATTTTATTTTTGAAAAAAAAAGATTCCAATGATTTGATTCTACATATTAAAATAGAATTCGTTAAGTTGATTAGTATTGATGTTTCTTTTTATTTTAAACATAGGATCCACCAACTACCATGGATATTTTAAATTCTAAACTTGTACAATATCTACTACAAACAAATATTCAGAAAAAGAACAGAAAAGATACAATGGCAAATACAAACATTACATATAGATTTTTCCCTTGGAAACCCAAACCGGGAAAACTAGCATATTATGTATTATTCATCATGTTACAATGTTTACAATGCAAAATACATATAGGAGTCGACAACATCCAAAACCCTAACCCAGTGACCTAGATTAGTCCAAAACCCTAATTCCTTAATCGGAAATATAAAATTATCGCCAAAGAAACCATGTGCTGAAAAACCACTTAAATATAATGCGGTCCCAAGTAAAAAAGATATCGTAGAGGAGAAGAACTAAAATTAGGACAAATCAATAGTGAAAAAATTAAAATTACAACAAATCAAGTAAAAAAAAAAGGTTAAAAGTAGAATACAAAATGACAAAAAGAGACAAAACAATTACTTTAGTCTTTGCAACATAAAATAACAATTACTAATAAGAATAATAATGAACTCTTCCAATACAAATATTTTAGACTGGATCTATGTGCACTTTCTAAACTATCTGATTTTATGACAATTTTCCAGGCATACCTCATTGATTCCAAAGGCACTTGCTCTCCATAAACCATTTTTTTATTGAGATCATTATTAAAAGAGATGTATGTGGACATTACAACTCACCAATCCATTATAAATCTAACAAAGTAGTATATTTATCATAGCCATTCCTATATTATAAAAAAAAATCACCTATCTATTCAGTATTGTCAGTCAACTTACATGGTCATCATCATTTTAGGCATCTAAATGACAACATTGATTTCATCCACATATTTAAATCTTCAATTCCCATCTGGAAAACACCAGAGGTCCCTTGTCAGGGATAGGCCCGAACTCGGGTTTGTCCCTGTACATGGACATGGTCGAATTTGGGCATGTCCCTGTACAGGGACAATGCCGAATTAGGCCCTATCCCTGTACAGGGACATGCCTGAATTCGGCCCTGTCTATGTATAGGGACAAGCTTGATTTTAATATTCAACCTCAATTTATAATTTCATAATAATCTATATTTATTTTTTTAATTTTTTCTGAATTTCAACTTTGCTACAAAATGGTTTTGGTTTTATCAATAACAATGAACTTACACAACAAGGATATGTAGTCTCAAATATTTTTATCTTACATAATTCTTGCATAGCTTTAAATTTTCTTGATAGGGACTACTTCCATGCAACACTTGCACTTGTTTTATTTTATTTTGATGTATAATTTTATAGTAGTTTTACAGTTTGTGTTTTAGAAGGTTGACAGGGCCGAATTTGGCCATGTCCATGTACAGGGGCAGGCTCGATTTCTTTGTCGTTGGTTGAGGTAAATATATCCCTTTCCCAGTTAAATAATTTTTTAGTTATTTACAGTTTGTGTTTTAGGAGGTTGACAGGGCCGAATTGGGCCTTGTCCATGTACATAGACAATGTAACATCCCGATCTTGCGTGCACTTCTGGTGTGACTTATTATTTGAGGACACTTGCGGGCAAGTGATCCGGTTCATTATATGAGTGACTACTTCGCTTATGGATTCTGATGATGATATTGTTATTTATGATGTTATGTTATGTTATCATGTATAGACAGGTTCTATTGACTGGTTTCTCCTATGTATGTAAGATGCTTGATAGGTTGAGGATGCCAACGACATCGATGGACCTCCTTGGACTCCAGATCGAGTCAAGGAGTGGATTGTTTATGGTTTATGTATTTATGTTATTGCATATGTGACATATGACTGATAAAATATAATGTTGTTTATGGATCGCTAACATGTTGTTGATGGATGTAGGCTAACGATAACTTTCTAATTAGACTCACATTTGGAGTAGAGGGGTCACGCGGGACAACAAGAAATATTGAGGGAGAGGTGTGGTAGTAGCCCTGCCACAACCTACTAGAATTCCTGTCATGTCTCGAACTGTAGGTTAATGATTACCTAGTTCGAGATATCCATGATGTCGTGAGGGCAGACTGTGAAAGTCGCTCACGATGATTCTAAGGGGTGTGCAATAAGGTAGGGTCATTATTCCTTAGAGGCCCTTAGTCTCCCACAAGGTCACCTGACGAAGTATTGACTTCAGGGGTTTGACGTCTACCAAAATCAGTGAAAAGGTGAGTGGCACCCTTGGATCACGTAGTGCATCTTGAAGGGCACTTCGCATAAATAAAACAAGGATGCAAGCGAGTGGCACCCTTGGAGCACGTAGTGCGACTTGAAGGGAACGTCGCAATTTTAACTCGGGAAAGTTAATAAACCTAGTACCTAGAAAAATATGCCTCCTTAGGACATGATCGGCCTTAAAATGAAAGATGGTATGAGTAAAGTTTAATAACTAATTTTTCCCTTAAAAACTATCGCCAAGCCTAGTGAATTAAAAACCTAGGTCTAAGTAGAACATGTGAACAAAGAAAAACTAAATGGACATGTAACAAGAAGGGGGTAAAGAAAATTCAAACATTAATAATTAAAGTAAAATTTTAATGAAGGATTAAATTATTAGAAGGGTAAATTGTTGTTCATGTCTAAACTTGCTAATTCTAAAAAGGGGAACTTAAAGAAAGGGGGAAACTTAAAAAAAAAGGGGAATGTCCAACTTAGTAGGGAATCTATCCTTTGTAACTTTATATTTGTGAACTCAACTAGGATTTAAGTAAGGCGCTAGTCATTTAAGAAATGTAAGGGAATAAAGGGACACCGAGGAGCGTTTTTAGGAATGCTTTTAGGTGGGTAAGGGAAATAGGAAAAATTAATTAATTAATAAATTGATTTGTTGGTGCAACTAAGGGATCGAGTGACATGTGTATGGGGGATATTTATCCTAATTAAATTTAATAAAAAAAATCTAATGAGGGTTTGGGAAACTAATCACTTAGAAAAATCTATAAAAAGGATGGCAGAGGAGTATGTATTACGTCTGGTAAGCATAAGGTTACACTATCGATATTCTTCTTGAATGAGTTTCCTTGTGGGACTTGTGATGCCCAGCTCGATTAGAAAGTGGTAGCTCGACCTTGTGAGGCAAGCTAGGAGATAGCTTTCTTTGGTTCATGTGCGTGGACCCTTTGCAGCTCGGGGGGATGAGGGGGAAGAAGAGTACCCCTAGCGTTGGCTAGGAGGTATCGGTGAGCTCTCAGTGATTAGCAAGCAAGAGAGAGGAGGACTACCAGTGGATGAAGATCATCAACAAGTCCATCCGTCGGTTAAGGTAAATAAGTTCAATTTCGCATTTTTAAAGTAGTTAAATTTTGTATGTGGTTTTATACGTAGATGGATGTGGCATTGGTGTCTGGTCATGCAAATTATTTTAAGGGTTCCTTTCCCTTTGTATTTTGTTGTCTGTAACATTTTCCCAGCTTGGGATTGCGTTCATCCACTATTATGTGCTTTTAGTTTAATATCTTTGAGATTGTTCTCCCCTTTCCCACCTTGTTCCTTATGGTTTCCTGGTGTTTTCTGATTCATTTGGCTCTAAGATGCATGAAAAAGAACTCACCCCTTTTCATTTTATTTTTTTTACCTCCAATTCATTTTTACACAGTCATTTAATCTCTTCATTACCCAACAATTTTATGCCTTTAATCTCTGCGTTTTTGGTTGATACTTGACGTTATTTACCTTGCATGGAGGCCTAGAAATTACCCCACGATTTACATCTTCATCACGTCATTTACCTATTTGTCACCTTGTACAACGAGTTCCATCTCCTTTCCTCCATGAATGTGTTACCTCTGCGATGATGGGGGAAGGTGTAACCTTGCATCCTTTCCTTGCTCAGAGAGGAATGTGTTTTTGTGTGTTTAGTTTCTCCCCACAACCTTTCCTCACCATTCAACCCTTGATCTAATAATTATCTGAGTACCTTGTGTGTTGAAAAAAGGAAAAATAAAAATAAAACTCCTTTGGTCTTACCTTTGGACCTCGCGCCTTCAAACTGATGCCTAGCATAATTACATCACTGCCCTCTGTGAATTTATTAGATTTTATGTTGGTTATTACCTTATCCCTTATGCCTCTACATTTTCACCCTCCCCAATGACGTTTTTCCGAAGTTATTTTTCGATTTCATTCACACTCTTGACCAACATTGGTGGGCATCCCCTGGGCATTCATTTTTCTTTTTTTCCATTTCATTATACACATCATCAAAATGTATTTTCCCATCTTATGAAGAGGCTCAACATATTCATTAAAAAACTTTTCTTACACAAAATCAACTCGAGTTTTCTCTGTTTATGAAGAGGCTCAACGTCTTCATTCCAACATGTTCTTACACAGCTTTAAAAGCTTCGTGCTACCCTACATGTGAGTATAAGAGAGAATTCTCATGATTGCTTTAAAATCGCCCTTTAAGCTCAGTGACCTTACCCTTCCTCCAATGATTTTTCTCTCCCTCTGCTCAGCGACCTGTGCATGCGATTTCTCCCTTGCATCTCGGGTAAGGGCTTGAAATTGCTGTGACTAGGTTTAACCTACGCTCTCTTTTTAAAACTCAGAGAATCTCACTAAAGGTTTCTTTGCATAGATCTAGGTAGTTATAACCCTGTGAATTTCAATTTTGGCTCAACAATCCCTTCCATCTGCGTTCTGAGCTCATCACTAGTAGGTTTCCTTAAGTGTTGCCCTGTTTTCTTATTTCCTTTCTCGTTAATGAAACTGAACGTATCAGAGGATTTCATAATCCTTAAACCTGGGCGTTAACTGTCAGTGAGATCTTGGTTGCATGTAGCATTACCTTATTCTTTGTGCCTGTAAATTGGCCCTTTTATTTATTTTCGATAACACTTTGTGACTTATTATCTTGGTCAACCTTTTCTAGGGTGCATTCCTTCCTAATGTTTCTCTTGAAATTTTTATGGAATTTATATGCTAAAGCTATGTTAGGCACTAAATGTTCACCCTTACCATTCTATTATTTTGATAATAACTTTACTCTTGTATCATGTAATTGGTCGTTACTTTGGGGCTCTCTCTCTAACTGACCCTTAAAGACAAAAACCTTATACTATTATTCATATGGTACCTTTCTGCCAATTTATTTTTATTCCTTGGCGTTTAAATATTTGAATGGTTTTCAAATGGATTAAATTAAGGTGTTAGGTTAAATGTCTAGGGATACCTTGTATCATTTATACATTGCTTCATGTGAATTAATTTCTTCTAAAGGAGACCTTAAGACGAATTATTTAAAGATCTTGCACCATTAAGTCAGGTTAGGTTATAAAGATTGATTGATTATTAATGGCATTCTTGCACGCCTTGAATCAGTGATATATGAACGACATATTACCTGAAATTAGAAGCTTGCACTTATGGAATTCATGTAATGTATGATAATTATTGATTCTTAGACTTCTTGCGCAATTGAATTTTAGGTAATCAATGGGGTTTAGATTTTGGACTTCTTGCACATTGGATTGTATGTCATAAATTGAGTTATAGATCTTAGATCCTTGTGCATCTGGATTTTATGTGTTGAATGATGGATTAGTAATATTTTCTTGCGTCAACAAGTGTATTAGTGAATGATGGACTACTATCGTTACGTGTGTTAATAGATTTATCAATGAACCAGATTATTAGCCTTTATTGCGCCATTAAATTGTTAATGAGTGATTGATGTAGACCTTAGACATCCTGCGCTCATGAATTCTTGTCATGTGTGATGGATTAGAATGGTTTATCTTGTGCTTACCTTGAAAATGATGTTGATTATTGTAAATTTGATGATTGATTTAATCATGCACCTGGAAGTAAGTAGATATTTGTTGCGCCTTAAAAATAAGGATAAGTGAATGATTTGTGCCTTGGCTTATGCCGTTGTTGATTGATTTAGTAATGGAGTTCTCTTGCACCATGGAATTTTTATGTTACACGTGTTGGTTTATTGGAATACTATCGTGCCTTGATGATCATTGATGATGTTGATTTAGCTTAGATGACATGGACTTGATTGTGTGGGTGGGATGTAGATACCTCCTTGTTCCTCAGAATAATCACCAGCCCTGAGACCTTAAATGGTCAAAATTGATGGGAACCTGGGCATGACTATTTCTTATGTATCCTGGACGTCCTAACCTTGTAGGGTAGGTCGGGCGGGTAGTCATGTTATATTTATTTCCTGATTGAATGTAGTCGTGAATTGTTTTAGGATATTGTGTTGGGCTAATCTGCTACACTATGTGTGTTTATGTGTCGCTATCCTTCGTTGACGCATTGATTGAATTTTTATTTATTTCAATGATGAGTAGTGGGTGATTTTGCTACCTTGTGTCGTTATTCATTATGATTTATCATGTTTATGCTTCATCATTGTTGTATGAATGCAATGCTCTTGGGATGTTATTTATTTGTGTTAATGCATCGTTATGTGTATCATTATTCATTGCAGTAATTTGGTGGGGTTATGTCGCGATTGATTGATAATGTGTTAATATTGTTTCATTAATATATATTGGATGATGTGACATGATGTAGCTATTAATTGTGTTGTATATTTCTTAACGCAAAAAAAAAATGGACGTATTGTTTGTCGCTTTTGTTGTCATAACAACGAGGTCATTACATATGGTATCAGAGCGATTTCAACCCTGGGACTGTGGATAGCCATGCCTTCCACTGAATTAATCCCTTGATTTATACTCAACGCTAATTGAATTATTAAACTATCCTTGTGGTAATCACGGTTAGAGGACGTCGTAGAGATTCACGACGTGGTGCCTAGGGAGGAGGCGCGACACCTCCAATAGCAACCGCGCCAGAGGGGTCCAACCCCCAAGGAGAATAACAAGTCTTGAGCATGAGCGGATTGTCACATGTGATGTGTTGGGTCTGACAGGGTACTTCCAGGGAAATCTTAGAGGCCTTGACTAACCGTCTTTGCTGAGATAAGGTCAAGCCACATGTACCGTTGAGGGTCCACTGCATGCCCCAGCCAATACTGGTAGCTTTCATGAAAAAATTGAGAGGGTTAAATTCTCGAGTCCACGAGTGCCACAGATGGCTTAGTTGTTGAGGCATGGCTGGAGAGCCCAATGATGTGCCTCGCACTTCACGATTTCGACCTCCAGCATGACGATCTGCATAGGAGGTCTTCAACTAAAGGGGAGCGCTCTTCTATGGAGGAAGGCGCCATTACTTCAGCTAAACATGGATGACAAACCCGTGTTAGGGGAATGGTTCAAGGAACGGATCCAATAGAAGTAATTGTCAGAGGAATTCATTGAGCGTCGGCTCGATGAGTTCATCGCCTTATGACAGGATGGTCGTATGGTGTTGGATTAGGAGACCAAATTTATGGAGCTACTTTGGTATGCCCTGCATTTGAACACGAAGAAGCTACAGATCAACAAGTTCGTGACCAACCTTAAATCCATCTTTCATTCAAAGGAGAGGATCTAAATGCCTCAGACGTTACACGATGCATTCAAGTAGGCCTCTTAGATAAGGAATATTTGATTGCGGGAGTCCAGGAAAGACTCCTACAAGAACGTCTGGACTGACAACATCTAGTGCGCAGCAGCATCAGATGTCATCCATACCAGACCTCTTGGTATCAATATACATCTATAGGACCCTTGTGCATGACACCTTGACGATAGGTTCCTTAGCAGGGGGCTCCCTACATGGGACCACCTAATCCATGGAAGCACCGCTTGCAGCCGTCGTTTAGGCTTATTAGCAGAACATACTAGGATCTTAAGTTGGTGGGCCGAAAAATTCTATTCCAGGGCCAGGAGTACTGGACCAGAGGTGGGCAATGGACATGTGGAGCGTCACCTTACCGACAATATTGTCCTGTTGAAAGGGCCAGAGCGGGTGATTCCACGGGACACACTATCGTGGCAGAGGTGGGAAAGGTCCATAGGATTCACGACCGCGGTAATTAATCACCAGGCCAACGCCAGTCCACTATGATCGAGGCATTAGGTGTCATTGCCAAATGATATTTTAGTATTTGATATACCCCAGTGCTACAGAGAGCTGTGATTCTAGTACCGCACTGAAGGGATTTGGGTAAGGGCTTCGACATGACGAGTTTTGATTCATCGATGTGGCTTTGGGTGCCAATCGGATGGTTGGAGGAAGGGGTTTGAACTATCGCTTAAACCTGGGGATAGTGTAATGAAGTCCGACCTACGTCACGATGTTAGGATATTATAATGACATGATCAATATGAACTGGTGGGAATCACATGATGTGATACTCAATGGTAAGACGAGGCGGTCGAGTTGGATCGATAATGAAGGATAGAAAAGTGTGATTGTAGGAAGAAAACGGGGAGTGTTCCCGAGGTTCATTTTTTCCCTACATCTACAAGAGAGCATGTGCAAGGATGCAAGTTATATGCATACTTAGTGTTGAATGTCAAGGGAGTGGTAGAAGGATTATAGGACTTTCTAGTAGTACAAGAGTTTGCGGACGTGATTCCCAGAAGAATTACCAGGTGTGTCGCCCGAAGCCAGGATGAAATTTACCATCGACCTAAAACCTGGACTAAACCGGTGGCAAGAAATTCTTATCAGATGTCGACCCCTGAGTTACAAGAGTTGAAAGTACAACTGAAGGAGTTGTTGGACCTAGGACTTATACGTCCAAGTGTATCACCTTGGAGTGATCCTATTAATTTCATACGAAAGAAGGATGGGTCGTGGAAAATCTGCTTGACTACCGTCGAGTATTTTGTGATGACATCTGATATTTTCTCGGATGACGGAAGATCAAGACGAACTTTTATGCTTGATAATATAGTGTTGCGATAGAAAAAAAATTACGAGAAGCAGTCGTAAAGCTATCGAGGATTCATTGCTTAGGTCATGTGATCTCTAGTGAATGCATCATTGTGGATCCAACGAAAGTAGAGGCTATTGTGTAGTGGTCTACATTGAAGAATGACCCAGAAGTGCATAGCTTCATGGGTTTAGAGGGATATTATCGATGGTTCATCGAGGGTTCTTCGAAGATATAAAATACGATTACAGAATTGCATAAGAAGAACAAGAAGTTTGTGTGGATTGAGAAATGCGCAGAAGCATTTTGAGGGCTCAAGGAGTTGTTGTCGACATCGCCTACTAAAATTCCCTGGTGTCGACGAGGAATTCTCGGTATTCACTGACACATATGAGGAAGACTTAGGTAGAGTCTTGATACAATATGGTCAAGTGATCTCTTACATCTAGAGGAAGTTAAGGAAGCAAGAAGAGAACCACGTGATGCACGTTTTGGAGTTGTAAGTGATCGTGTATGCCCTGAGAGTGTGGAGACACTACCTGATTGGATGGAAATTTGAACTAAAAACGGACCACCATGGTTTACAACACCTTTTACACAAAATGAATTGAATGTGCGGCAAAGGCGTTGGTCAAAACTGCTTATCAATTACAATTTTGAGATTTCCTACGTAAAAGGAATAGTGAACAGAGTGGCAAACGCATTGATTCGAAGACCACACATATTTTCAATGATACCTCTTCAAACGAATCTACGTGAAAAGATTCTAACTACAACGCAACGCTGACTGGTATAAAGAGGGTAAGGAATTTTTCGGGAAAGACACCATGTGGGTAGCAAAATTGAGGGATACACTGTGGGAAATGATGGATCTTTGATATATAATAATTGGATTTACTTACATCCCAATGATGAATTGAGAAGTTTTGATATTATGCGAAGCTCATAGAGAAATGTACATCACTCATCCATGATTCATGAAGATAAGGATAGAGCTTAATCCCTTGTTTATCTAGAAGGGTTAAAGGTGGACATTATCAACTACGTGGTGAGATGTCTAGAAGGTCAGCAAGTGAAGGATGAACGTAGACATCCTACAAGAGTACTCAGCCACACACTTTTCTGGAATCGAAATGGGAGGGCATTTCGAGGGACTTTATTATTGGGATTGTCATTAACGACAAGGAGGAATGATTCGATTGTCATGACATTTGACACTCTGACGAGGAGTTCACATTTTGTCCTTGTGCATACGATGCATCAAACACAAGGTATAGCTAGAGTTTATATCAACAAGATTTTTAGGCTGCCAGACGTACCCAAGGAATCATGTCTGATAAGGGATTCGGTGTTTGCAATACGAGTTGGAAAAATTCCCAAGAGGCCTTGGGAACACCACTGAACTTTAGTACAACATGTCCTTAATATAGATAGGCTTACCGAAGGAACGAACCAATTTGGGAAGGTTGTGTTGCGTATGTGTGTGTTGGACCAACATAAACGTTGGGAATAGTTATGGCCGCTAGTCTATTTTGCATGCAACAACAACCATCAAGGCACCATTAAGATGATACCATTTCATTTTCTTTATGGGAAGCCATGTCAGATGCCTTTGAGTTGGGATCGACTTCAGGATGGGGTCCTGGTAGGAGAAGAATAGATCCAATAAATGTAAGACCTAGTACAAATGATACGAAAAGGGGTTGGAAGAAGCGTAAGATCGACATAAGGGTTTTGTCAATGCACATCGCGTGACCATAATTATGAAGGGACTAACGGATAACCATCCCTCATTCCTTGAGGCATTGCTCGATATTTATCTTGTATCTATGTGCGACTTTAGGTCAATAATCCTATGCATGTGATTGAATTGAGTTCTTGGTGGATGATTGGGTGAGGGTGCACTCACGATGGAGCCAATCCACTTTCTGCACCATCGCATTCAACAGCTACGACGTCGAACTATTGATCAGGTCAAGATCCAATGGGAAAATTATAGTTCACACTCAGCTACCTAGGAGGAAACATATGATATTTGTCAACAGTTTCCTTTTTCTTGATAACTAGACATTTATATATTGTTAGATATTTTATTTCTGCATTAGTATACTATTAAACTTCGGGACAAAGTTTAAACCAAGAGGGGGTGTATGTAACATCTCGATCTTTCATGCACTTATTGTGTCACTTATTCTTTGAGGACACTTGCGTGCAAGTGATCCGGTTCATTATATGAGTGACTACTTCGCTTATTGATTATGATGATGAGATTGTGATTTATGATGTTATGTTATGTTATCATGTATAGACAGGTGCTATTGATTGGTTTCTCCTGAGTGTGCAGGACTATTGATAGGTTGAGGATTCCAATGATATCGATGGACCTCCTTGGACTCCAAATCGAGTCAGGGAGTGGATTGTTCATGGTTTGCGTATTTATGTTATTACATATGTGACATATGACTGATATAATATAATGTCATTTATGGATCACTGACATGTTGTTGATGGATGCAGGCTGATGATAGCAGGAAAACCAGAGATATTGAGGTAGACGTGTGTCAACATCCCTTCCACAACCTTCTAACACTCCCATCGTGGCTCGAACTGTAGGTTAACGATTACCTAGTTTGAGATATCCATGATGTCGTGAGGGCAAACTGTGGCAGTCGCTCATGATGATTCTAAGGGGAGTGAAATAAGGCAGGGTCCTTATTCCTTAGAGTCCCTTAGTCTCCTACAAGGTCACCTGATGGAGTACTGACTCCAGGGGTTTGACATCTACCAAAATCAGTCAAAAGGTGAGTGGAACCCTTGGATCACGTAGTGCATCTTGAAGGGCACATCGCCCAAATAAAAAAGGGATGCAAGTGAGTGGCACCCTTGGAGCATGTAATGCGTCTTGAAGGGCACATCATGATTTTAACTCGAGCAAGTTGATAAACCTAGTACCTAGAAAACTATGCCTCCTTAGGACCTAGTCAGCCTTAAAATGAAAGATGGTATGAGTAAAGTTTAATAATTAACTTTTCCCTTAAAAAATGTCGCCAAGACCAGTGAATTTAAAACCTAGGTCTAAGTAGAACATGTGAACCAAAACAAAAAATGCACATGTAACAAGAAGGGGGTAAAGAAAATTCAAACATTAATAATTAAAGTAAAATTTTAATGAAGGATTAAATTATTAAAAGGGTAAATTGTTGTTCATGTCTAAATTTGCTAATTCTGAACTTAGATAAAAAGGGGAACTTAAAGAAAGGGGGAAACTTAAAGAAAAAGGGGAATGTCTAACTTAGTAGGGAATCTAACCTTTGGAACATTTATATTTGTGAACTCAACTAGGTTTTAAGTAAGGTGTCAATCATTTAAGAAGTGTAATGGAATAAAGGGACACTGAGGAGCGTTTTTAGGAACGCTTTTAGGTGGGTGAGGGAAATAGGCAAATTTAATTAATTAATAAATTTATTTTCTGGTGCAACTAAGGGATTGGGTGACATGTGTACGGGGGAGTTTATCCTAATTAAATTTAATAAAAAAGAATCTAATGAGGGTTTTGGAAACTAATCACTAAGAAAACTCTATAAAAAGGATGGCGGAGGAGGAGTATCGATCACGTCCGGTAGGCATACGGTTACGCTGCCGATATTTTTCTTGACTGAGTTTCCTTTTGGGAGTTGGGATGCCCAGCATGATTAGAGAGTAGTAGCTCGACCTTGCGAGGTGAGCTGGGAGCTATCTTTCTTTGGTTCGTGTGCACAACCCCTTTGCGGCTCACAGGGCTCAGCGGGAAGAAGAGTACCCCTAGCGTTGGCTGGGAGGTACCGGTGAGGTCTCAATGATTAGAAAGTGGGAGTGAGAAGGATTACTAGTGGTTGAAGATCATCAACAAGTCCGTCCATCGGTTAAGGTACACAAGTTCAATTTCGTATTTTTAATGTAGTTAAATTTTGTATGTGGTTTTATACGTAGATGGATGTGGCATTGGTTTTTGGTTTTGCACATGATTTTAAGGGTTCCTTGTCCTTTGTATTTTGTTTCCTATAACTTTTTCCCATCTTGGGATTGTGTTCATCCATTATTATGTGCTTTTAGTTTAAGATCTCTGAGATTGTTTTCCCCTTCCCCACCTTGTTCCTTGTGGTTTCCTAGTTTTTTCTGATTCATTTGGCTCTGAGATGCCTGAAAAGGAACTTAGCCCTTTTCTTTTATTTTGTTTTACCTCTAATTCATTTTTACAAAGTAATTTAATCCCTTCATTACCCAACAGTTTTATGCCTTTAATCTTTGTGTTTTTGGTTGATCCTTGACATTATTTACCTTGATTGGAGGCCTGGAAATAACCCCACGATTTACAGATTCGTCATGACATTTCCTTGTTCTTCACCTTGTATAACGATTTCCATCTCCTTTCCTCCATGATTGTGTTACCTCTGCGATGATGGGGGAAGATGTAACCTTGCGTCCTTACCTTGCTCAGAGTTGTATGTGTTTTTGTGTGTTTAGTTTCTCCCCACAACCTTTCCTCACCATTCAACCCTTGCACTAATACTTTTTTGAGTACCTTGTGTGTTGGGAAAAGGAAAAAGAAAAATAAAACTCTTTTGGTCTTGCCTTTGGACTCCGTACCTTCACACCCATGTCTAGCGTAATTACATCACTGCCCTCTACAAATTTCTTATATTTGATCCTGGCGATTAACTTATCCCTTATCCCTCTGCGTTTTCTCCCTCCCTAATGGAATTTTTCCAAAGTTCTCTTGCGATTTCACTCACACTCTTGACCAGCGTTGGTGGGCATCCCCTGGGTGTTCATTTTGTTTTTTTCCATTTGATTATGCACAACATCAAAATGTTTTTTACCTGCTTGTGAAGAGGCTTGGCGTCTTCATTCTAAAAATTTTCTTACACAACATCAACTCAATTTTTATCTGCTTATGAAGAGGCTCGACGTCTTCATTCCAACATGTTCTTACACAACTTTAAAAACTTCTCGTTACCCTACGCGTGAGAAGAAGACAACACTATTGTGCTTACTTTAAAATTGCACTTTAAGCTCAGTGACCTTTACCCTTCCTCCAACGATTTTTCTCTCCCTCTGCTCAGCGACCAGTGCATGCAATTTCTCCCTTCCATCTTGGACAGGGGCTTGCAATTTCTGCGATTGGGTTTAACCTACGCTCTCTTTTTAAAACTCAGAGAATCTCACTAAACATTTCTCTGCGTAGATCTGGGTAGTTATAACCCTGCTAATTTCAATTTTGGCTCAACAATCCCTTCCATATACGTTTTGAGCTCATCACTGGTAGGTTTCCTTAAGCATTACCCCATTTTCTTTTTTCCTTTCTCGTTTATGAAACTACATGTATCAGAGGATGTCATAATCCTTAACCCTGGGTGTTAACTATCACCGAGATATTGGTTGCATGCAACATTACCCTATTCCCTGCGCCTGTAATTGCCCCTTTCTTTATTTGCAATGACACTTGGTTAATTATTATCTTAGTAAACCTTTTCCAGGGTGAATTCCTTCCTAATGTTTCTCTTGGAATTTATATGGAATTTATATGGAATTTATATGTTGAAGTTATGTTAGGCACTAAATGTTCACCCTTACCATTCTATTATTTTGGAAATAACTTTACTCTTGTATTGTGTAATTGGTCGTTACTTTGGGTCTCTCTCTCTAACTGACCCTTAAAGACAAAAACCTTATACTATTATTTGTATGGTACCTTGCCACCAATTTATTTTTATTCCTTGGCGTTTAAATATTTTAAAGGTTGTCTAATGGATTAAATTAAGGTATTAGGTTAAATGTTTAGGGCTACCATGTATCATTTATACATTGCTTCATGTGAGTTATTTTCTTCTAAAGGAGACCTTAAGACAAATTATTTAAATCTATTGCACCATTAAGTTAGGTTAGGTTATAAATGTTGATTAATTATTAATGGCATTCTCGCACACCTTGAATCAATGATATATGAATGACATATTACCTGACATTAGAAGCTTGCGCTTATGGAATTCATGTAATGTATGATAATTATTGATTCTTAGACTTCTTGCAAAATTAAAGTTTAGGTAATCAATGGGGTTTATATTTCAGACTCCTTTCGCATTGGATTGTAAGTCATAAATTGAGTTATAGATCTTAGATCCTTGCGCATTTGGATTTTATGTGTTGAATGATGGATTAGTAATTTTTTCTTGCGTCAACAAGTGTATTAGTGAATGATGTACTACTATCTTTACATTTGTTAATAAATTTATCAATGAACTAGATTATTAGCCTTTATTGCGCCATTAACTTGTTAACGAATGATTGATGTAGACCTTAGACTTCCTGCGCTTATGAATTATTGTCATGTGATATGGTTTAGAATGGTTTATCTTGTGCTTACCTTGAAAATGATGTTGATTATTGTAAATTCGATGATTTATTTAATCATGCACCTGGAAGTAAGTACATATTTGTTGCGCCTTAAAAATAAGGATAAGTGGATTATTTGCACCTTGGCTTATGTCATCGTTGATTGATTTAGTAATGGAGTTATCTTGTGCCATGGAATGTTTATGTTACATGTGTTGGTTTATTGGAATGTTATCGCGCCTTAATGATCATTGATGATGCTGATTTAGCTTAGACGGTGTGGACTTGATTGTGTGGGTGGGATGTAGACACCTCCTTGTTCCTCAGAACAGTTGCCAGCCCTGAGACCTTAAATGGTCAAAATCGATGGGAACCTGGGCTTGAGCGTTGCTTATGTGTCCTGGAGGTCCTAACCTTCCAGGGTAGGTTGAGTGGGTAGTCATCTTTTATCTATTTCCTGATTGAATGTAGTCATGAATTGTTTCAAGATATTGTGTTGGGCTAATCTGCTACGCTATGTACATTTATGTGTCGCTATCCTTCGTTGACACGTTGATTGAATTGATATTTATTTCAACGACGAGTAGCGGGTGATGTTGTTACCTTGTGTCGTTATTAATTATGATTTATCATGTTTATGCGTCATCATTGTTGTATGAATGTAATGCTCTTGGGAAGCTATTTATTTTTGTTAATGCATCGTTATGTGTATCGTTATTCATGGAAGTAATTTGGCGGGTTTATGTCTCAATTGATTGATAATGTGTTAATATTGTTTCATTAATATATATTGGATGATGTGACATGATGTAGATATTAATTGTGTTGTATATTTCCTAACTTAACAAAAAAAAATTGACTTATTGTTTGTCTCTTCTGTTGTCGTAACGACGGGGTTGTTACAGACAGGCCCGAATACATGCAAGATCATGTATTAATTACTTGAATGACTTCAAAATGATTCTCTTACTTTAATTTTTCTATGTATTCATCTGTGAAAAATCTAGAAACCACTCATATAGTTAATTGTTGTATGGTTTTTTGGTTTTTGGATTGTTTTTTTTATTGGTTAAGTACCAAGCCGAGATAATGTGTGACCCCCTTCTCTCCCGGGATGGTCCATGAGACATAGGAGTAGTTAATAAGGGCATGATCACATCATTGATCTTCCTCGTATGATGGGATGATAAAATCTTATAAGTAAATATCATGAGAATCATGTGGACATTTTGTCATTAAAGAAGAACTTAATTGTTGACCTTGTCTTGAACCCACCCTTGCTTGAGTTATGCCCCCTTAATTTTTGTGTGGGTTTTTGGTTTTTTTCTTTGCTTCTTCCTAAAGAAAGTTAGTTGCCTTGACTTTGGAAGAACTTAATTGTTGACTTTGTCTTGAAACCACCATTTCTTGAGTTACGCCCTCTTAATTGTTGTGTGGGTTTTTGTTTTTGTTATTTGTTTCTTCCTAAAGAAAGTTATTCGCCTTGACCTTGGATCCGCTCTCCTTGAATTTTTTTTTTCTTGTTGATTTTTATGATTTAACAATTAATATTTAATGTTATAAAATATTATTTTTTTTAATTATTTAATTATTTAATTGAGTGGTGCGACCCCTCTAGGATAGTTCTTCTTGGTGTATTAAGCCATCGTGGGCTTACCTCTCCAACATCTTGTTGTCATTGACCCCCAAGGGTCTTTTCAATCTTGTCGCATATCTCTTAATGGTTGTTGTTTGGGGTTTCTGGTTCTCCTTGCTGGTGTCTCCCTCCTCATTTTTTTTCTAGTGTCACCCTCCTAATCTCCTTGCTAATACTACCCTATGTATGTTTCCATTGTCCTCTTCTATTGTTGGTGCCACATGTGTATGTTGTTGCTTATTCTTTTGATATTTTACCCTAAAATTTCTTCTTGACAATTTGTTCCAAGTCTCATGATGAGATATGCCCCAAGGGTTTGATCAATGATCCCTTGAATCTTTTTCTGAGCATATATCTAAGAGGATATCAACAACATATCAGGTAATATTTTTTCTTGTATTAGTTTTAAGTAAATGTTTTGTTAGTGATTGTTTTTAGGCTACTAGATTATGGATTAGAAGTTTTAATGTCATGTTGATTGTAACATACAAGTAGCTAATGTTTAGAAATTAAAATAAATATTTCTTTTTTAGTTAGCTATATTTTTTTCCCTTAAATTTTAACATGTTACACATAGATTGTCTTAAAAATTACCTTCTACAATTTACACAAATATAGATTATCTTCTACATGTTACATTTTTTTTATATTTAAATATTTTCATGTTCATTATATATAGCATCATAGTAAAAAATATAGTTGTTCTAGATTTTTCAATATATTTCTTTGATGCTTTGAAGTTGTTATAAATGCTTAAATGCCTTTAAGTTGCTTTATAAATTTTGTATTTCCATGTATGTTTCTATAACTTATGAACTTTCATATTCATGAATTTTCAAAGGATAGATATCAAGGTGAGATGTCGAGGCAAGAGTCTCCAAAAATTCCTCGCAAATGCTTTAGGGTATCCAATGAAGAAAGAAGAGGAACCCCTTCTTTGACTGAGACTTCGAGTGACCAACGACAATCTAGTCAGAGGAGGAGTGTTATGGATGCAGATTTCTTAGGTAGGTTGCACATTAATACTCCAACACTAGAGAATGTAGGGAATACAGCACAACAAGAAAATATGTTTGGTAATTGTTTTTGAGGGACTAGAGGGTTGCTCGAGTTAGGTTTCAGATTTCTCAATTTCCTCCTATTAATAATATTAGAATGAGAAAAAAAACAAACAACATTGTATATTAAAAATATGTGAGAGCTTCTTATGAGAGTGAAAACATAAAAAGAAAGTCTAAGTCCATGATTATGAATTAGTATTAGAATACCAAGGTAAAAGCATTGACAATTTTCATTGGGTGATAAGGATTTTGATCCATTCCATTCAAGTGATAATCAATTGACTTTAACAATACTTTTGTAAATTTAAGCATATTGATCATCTCATCAATCTACGGACCTCCTTTATTTTGATAGGGCGTAGACTCCTATCAATCCAAAATTTAGTAAAAATACTGAACTTAAATTGAAAATTCACAATGAAATGACAGTCCAAAACTAAACTGGTTATGTTCATCCTTGGTTTCTTTATTGAAAATTCACAATGAAATGGCAGTCCAACACTAAACTGGTTATGTTCATCCATGGGTTTTTTTCGAGCTTTCAATATATTTATTCAAGAAAATGTGAAAGAAAAATATACTTTGAAATAAAAATTTAAATAAAAACATGATCTAACCTTTTTTAATATGTAAAATTAAAATATACTTTAATATAAGTAAGCAATTTTCACCTCTTTTAATATAAGTAAGTAATTTTCATTAAAATTTATATTGATATAATTGTTTATAAAATCAAAAAGGGTAGAAAAGAGATGATGGATTATCAATCCTCTACACATTGGAAGTATTCACTAGTGCCATTAATATAACATATATGAGTGTTGTTCAATATCATTAAATAACTTTCTATTCAAAAATTTGCAAGGATAGCAATGCACCATCCACAATACAAGATCTACATTGAGTAAACTTCCAACTTTGTTATCATGACACAAATCACATTCTTTAAGTTTTTCAATCAAACTTAATGAAAACTATGCTTAAAATGTGTGTTAGGTAACATCACACATTTGTCAAGCAACTCATAATTTCAATTTTGTTTGAGTATTTCAGATATTGAAATCTAAATGCACATTGTAGCAATTTAATATATCAACACTTTTGGAATCAAAATTCACAATTTCATAATTAAAATTGATACTTTTTAATATGTATTTAAATTTTTTAATTAGGATGTTAATAATACACTACCTTGAATTCTCAATATACTCCAAATTCAATTAAAAAAATGAAAATCCAAATGCATCAAACCAAGCCTTAGTAGATGACCTGCTATTTTTTATTTGTAGAATGATATTATTACTAGAGATATTAATAGAAATGTGTATGCTTTTATGAAAGGTACTACATTTAGTGATTTTTTTTCTAATCCATCAATAGTCCCTTATAATGACATGGAAATGGGTCCTAGTTTTGATATGAAGTTATCCTCTTCATATGAAAAAGCATTTCAATCATTGCAAATAATGAATGCAAATCCTTTATGTAGTAAATTGGTTATGCATTAAAGGATTTGTGTATACGATGGATAATTTGTAGGATTAGTATAATCACCCAAAGTATAGTTCATTTTAGGTTCCCTATACAATCTATAGGTTCGTCCCTCACATTGTAAATAAGGGTCGGTAAACTTTATAATTCATCGAAAATATAACTTTTCTTATTTGAATGGACCATGAAATTAAACTAAACCAAATGATTCTAGAATCCTACATATTCATAAATATGTGTACTTTCAATGAAAAATATAAAATTATGGAATGTACATGTCAGTTGTTTAAAGACATTGTAATGGTATGCCATCTTCAATTATTCGTTCATGATCGGCTTTAGACATTTTATATTTTCTAACTTTTGTTTTTTTTCTTGATTCAACTTCTATTAACTTTATGCGTGTTGCACATACCAAATGACTATATTGACAACTTATGACATATGACTGGTAGTATTGAAAGTGAACATGAGTATTGGTTTGATGGGTTTCTTGAAAAAAATATCCTTTCAATACGATGGATCCTATTTCATATATAAAACAATTATCATCAAAATGTTCTAATAACCTCATCTTTTGTTTTATGCATTGTATCAAATAATATTTCATGTTTTTAGTGTTGTCTACAAGTGTAACTAAGGAAAAGACATCTCCTGCAAATAATTCGATATGTTCCAACCAGTAGTTTGTGTTAGATTATCACACAAGTACATCTACAAGTTGTTTAAATATTTAAACATAAAATTTACCTTTTCTAACAAGATCAGAAACTCTATCGTCATCAACTAACACTATATTTTCATTTGATTCCATCTCCTCTAAGCTTGCAAGTGGCATTTTCCCTTTTATATTAAGTTTAGTATGTCTCAAGCGTTAACATATTCTGCATTTTCATTTTCACAAATCTCTATGGATTATGTGTCCTCTATTCAAACTGAACAAAAATAAGATTCATTTCTTCTATCAAATGCAAACACATTTGAATAGCATTTTGTTTTAATTAAACGCACTTTTCGTGTCCCATGTATTGTACCAGCTTCATATGGGATTGATCTATTTACATCTTGGATTCCAACATACAAAAAAAAACATGCATAAGACAAGAAATTGTTAATTTGAAATATACCAAGAAAATGATTGAATATCATATAAATTTGAACATGTGAATAACAATATCTTGTGTAACATGTATATATGCACACACCTACGCACATCTCTTGACGTATTATTTTCATGGCTTGGCGCCAATTCGCACCATTCAACAACTTGATCAACAAATTCAAATCGATTGGCATGAGGGTTCATATGATACCTTCGAAGTGCTCATTTTACACATGCTCCTGCACCGTCGTGCTCTCCTTTTCCATGACCACTCTAAAAAAAATTCCAATAATGTGTAATGTTTGAATTCTTATGAAGACGACACAACCAATAGAATGATCGTGAATATTTGAACTGACCCGCACATCCATCTGACCATATCCAATGTCGATCGAATCTGATCTCATGTTCTTTCAATGAATCATAAAATTTATCAAAACAAGGTTGTACATAATGTGTATCGTGTGCTCGATCATCACTTATTTAAAAGTGATATTCTTTAATAACATGTCGAATGTCATTGGTGCTTTCTATGTTATCAAGACTCCATTGAGCATGTCTATATAGAACGTGGACAAATATAGTGATTTGATCATAATGATAATATTCACTTTGTATTTCTTTTTGTGCAAGGAATGTGTAATTCTCTACAAAATCAACTACAGACAAAATTGTCCCTGGTGGAAACACTTCATGAGATTGTTTGAATTGTAGGTCTTTCCATCGAGCTCTATCACACTGATTTTATCTACTTTAAAATCAATCCTTTTGTAAATAACATTTGAAGAATGTGGATTCGTGTTGTTGATATATTCATATCTCTTCCAATTGATTTTTATAATAGAAAATGATTGATCATTCATATCAATAGGATACTTTGAGTGAAAAAAACTTAGATTTCCACAACGATCACATTTATTTCCACCAACACATTTTTTTTGGTAAAATAATTTATCACCTTCTCTTTCACATAGAATTTTAGATATAAAAGCACGAAATGTGGAAGGATGAGGTGAACTTGACCATAAAGTTTTACCAAAATCAAGAAATGTGTCGTAATATAACTCAAATTCCACATGATAACGACAAAAACAAGTGTCACAAACAGTGATGGGTCTAACAAACCATGGTATTTTTTGCACAAATGTATTGGTGGAAATTTTAACTTCTTTGTGCTCTTATTTGAAATTTTTGAACAATTATATTTGTGTCAATGGAAATATATGTTTTGGATGTTCTTCATATTTTGTTTGTGTTATTCTTTGTCGCAACACATCCCTTGTATGCGGTGAAAAACGATATTTTGTCAACCAACAATTACAGGATGATTCTTTAACATTTTATGCAAGTCTATCTTTGTAGGTTTTTCTAGAAATAATTGACAAACAAGCAAGTTCATCATTTGCATCTATTTGCAATCAAAATTTTCTATGTTTGTACAAAAAAAAATTTGACGTTCCCATCGCTTTTGCCATGTGTCGTGTCAAATAATCTTTTATATTTCTAGATGAAACAACTACTGTTTGTGTCACTCTGCGTGCAACACTGACATCTTTTTTTCGAGATTTTCCAAAAGATTTTAATACACTAATTATATTGTCAAAGACATTTTGTTTCACCTTTGTATCTTTTGTCGACTTTTGAATACCCAATAAATATGTAGCTTCTTTTAACTTTCTTGACTTTATTAGATGGAGTAAAAGTTGAGCTTGTACTTTCATGGATTCATTTTAAAAAAAGTATTATACATATTCGTAACACGATATCTTATATAATGATTAACTTCTTTCTTCCCAAATTTGTTAGTATCATCATTTTCTAATATTTCATCATCAATGTTGATAGATTATTCCGCATATTTCAATTTAAAGTTTATATTAAAAAAAAAAAACATAAATTCACTAAATTATATATACAAGTGTTTATATTATATTATATAGAGATTTATGTACGTACCAATATGTGATTCAACTTCTGCTTCAATTTCGGTTTCAACGAATTCATCGACGTTATGAGGCAAATCTATTTATATTTTTTGAAAAACATCAAATCTGAATTACAATCAGTTAAATATTTTAAACAATAATTTAAATAAATGATTATATACTTTTAATATAGGAAATATGTGTACATGCATATACCTGATTGGACTTCTTCTTGTTGAAAATCTCTATTTACATCATCATCGTTTCTTTCTTCAATATTTTCACGTTTTTGTTTCTTTCTCCAATAATGCTATTTCCTTTGTTCATTATGGCAAGTTTCATCTAGAGTGCGATCAAATTTTCTCTTGCGCAAACTTTTGTTTCCCATGAGTGTAGTTATCTGTAAAAGTTAAATAAAAAAAATCAACATTTTAGAATGGTCTCAGGAAAACTTCATTCTCACAAAAATGATTAAAAGATAATTTATCAAGAATTTTATGTTCAACAACGCCTTCAATATATATATATATATATATATATATATATATATATATATATATATATATATATATATATATAT
>SNQJ01S0010098.1:0-23653 GCA_010110895.2 Picea sitchensis | reverse complement strand
AGGAGAGTATGAACCGTCGGATCACTCTATGTCGGGAACATATCGTGACCGTCGGATTTCCTAACTACAAATGCATACTAATGCATACTAAAGAAACACACTTTTACCTAACGACATATTAGACCAAATAGATCTTAACTAACTCCTAAGTGTCTAAATATCCTAACAAAATTGATATGTTCCAACCGGTAGTTTGTGTTAGATTATCACACAAGCACATATAAAAGTTGTTTAAATATTTAAACATAAAATTTACCTTCTCCAAAAAGATCAAAAACTCTATCGTCATCAACTAACACTATATTTTCATTTGATTCCATCTCCTCTGAGCTTGCAAGTGGCATTTTCCCTTTTATATTAAGTTCGGTATGTCTCCGAGCGTTAACATATTCTGCATTTTCATTTTCACAAATCTCTATGGATTATGTGTCCTCTATTCAAACTGAACAAAAACAAGATTCATTTCTTCTATCAAATGCAAACACGTTTGAATAGCATTTTGTTTTAATTGAACACACTTTTCGTGTCCCATGTATTGTACCGACTTCATATGGGATTGATCTATTTACATCTTGGATTCCAACATACAAAAAAAAACATGCATAAGACAAGAAATTGTTAACTTGAAATATACCAAGAAAATGATTGAATATCATATAAATTTGAACATGTGAATAACAATATCTTGTGTAACATGTATATATGCACACACCTACGCACATCTCTTGACGGATTATTTTCATGGCTCAACACCAATTCACACCATTCAACAACTTGATCAACAAATTCAAATGGATTGGCATGAGAGTTCATATGATACCTTCGAAGTGCTCATTTTACACATGCTCCTGCACCGTCGTGCTCTCCTTTTCCATGACCACTCTAAAAAAAATTCCAATAATGTGTAATGTTTGAATTCTTATGAAGACGACACAACCAATAGAATGATCGTGAATATTTGAACTGGCCCACACATCCATCTGACCATATCCAATGTCGATCGAATCTGATCTCATGTTCTTTCAATGAATCATAAAATTTATCAAAACAATGTTGTACATAATGTGTATCATGTGCTCGATCATCACTTATTTAAAAGTGATATTCTTTAATAACATGTCGACTGTCATTGGTTCTTTCTATGTTATCAAGACTCCATTGAGCATGTCTATATAGAACGTGGACAAATATAGTGATTTGATCATAATGATAATATTCACTTTCTATTTCTTTTTGTGCAATGAATGTGTAGTTCTCTACAAAATCAACTACAGACAAAATTGTCCCTGGTGGAAACACTTCACGAGATTGTTTGAATTGTAGGTCTTTCCATCGAGCTCTATCACACTGATTTTATCTACTTTAAAATCAATCCTTTTGGAAATAACATTTGAAGAATGTGGATTCATGTTGTTGATATATTCATATCTCTTCCAATTGATTGTTATAATAGAAAATGATTGATCATTCATATCAATAGGATACTTTGAGTGAAAAAAACTTAGATTTCCACAACGATCACATTTATTTCCACCAACACATTTATTTTGGTAAAATAATTTATCACCTTTTCTTTCACATAGAATTTCAGATATAAAAGCACGAAATGTGGAAGGAGGAGGTGAACTTGACCGTAAAGTTTTACCAAAATCAAGAAATGTGTCGTAATATAACTCAAATTCCACATGATAACGACAAAAACAAGTGTCACGAACAATGATGGGTCTAACAAACCATGGTATTTTTTGCACAAATGTATTGATGGAAATTTTAACTTCTTTGTGCTCTCCTTTGAACTTTTTGAACAATTCTATTTGCGTCATTGGCAATATATGTTTTGGATGTTCTTCAAATTGTTTTCGTGTTATTCTTTGTCGCAACACATCCCTTGTATGCGGTGAAAAACAATATTTTGTCAACCAACAATTACAGGCTGATTCTTTAACATTTTATTCAAGTCTATCTTTGTAGGTTTGTCTAGAAATAATTAACAAACAAGCAAGTTCATCATTTGCATCTATTTGCAATCAAAATTTTCTATGTTTGTACATTTTTTTCTTTTGACGTTACCATCGCTTTTGCCACGTGTCATGTCAAATAATCTTTTATATTTCTAGATGAAACAACTACTGTTTGTGTCACTCTGCGTGCAACACTGACATCTTTTTTTCGAGATTTTCCAAAAGATTTTAATACACTAGTTATATTGTCAAAGACATTTTGTTTCACCTTTGTATCTTTTGTTGACTTTTGAATACCCAATAAATATGTAGCTTCTTTTAACTTTCTTGACTTTATTAGATGGAGTAAAAGTTGAGCTTGTACTGTCATGGATTCATTTTTAAAAAAGTATTATACATATTCGTAACATGATATCTTATATAATGATTAACTTCTTTCTTCCCAAATTTGTGAGTATCGGCGTTTTCTAATATTTCATCATCAATGTTGATAGATTATTCCGCATATTTCAATTTAAAGTTTATATTAATAAAAAAACAAACATAAATTCACTACATTATATATACAAGTGTTTATATTATATTATCTAGAGATTTATGTACGTACCAATATGTGATTCAACTTCTACTTCAATTTCAGTTTCAACGACTTCATCGACGTTATGAGGCAAATCTATTTATATTTTTTGAAAAACATCAAATCTGAATTACAATCAGTTAAATATTTTAAACAATAATTTAAATAAATGATTCTATACTTTTAATATAGGCAATATGTGTACATGCATATACTTGATTGGTCTTCTTCTTGTTGAAAATATCTATTTACATCAGCATCGGTTCTTTCTTCAATATTTTCACGTTTTTGTTTCTTTCTCCAATAATGCTCTTTCCTTTGTTCATTATGGCGAGTTTCATCTAGAGTGCGATCAAATTTTCTCTTGCGCAAACTTGTGTTTCCCATGAGTGTAGTTATCTGTAAAAGTTAAATAAAAAAAATCAACATTTTAGAATGGTCTCAGAAAAACTTCATTCTCACAAAAATGATTAAAAGATAATTTATCAAGAATTTTATGTTCAACAATGCCTTCAATATATATATATATATATATATATTGCATTCAAAACATCAACCACCTTGTTCAAAACAATGAAAAAAATGAAAAAAAAAATGATTCAAAGTTTTTCTTAGCATCTCCACATATGCAAAACCATGAAATGAGAGTGTGAATTGTGTTAAATTGGCTCGGTCAAAAGCATATTTATAAGTTTTGGTTCCAATTGAAATGAAATGACGTGTACCTTCATTTTTTCCAATTGATGGAATTCTCTCACCCATCTTTCAGCCGAAAAACAAATGTTCGACCGAAAAACTAGGAATCTGTTTATTGTTTATGGATTCCATTAGTAAAATATATTTCAGTCAAAAAAACAACTTTTCAGCCAAAAAATTCTTTCGTTTGAAAACTTGCGAATGGGATTGTTTACAAGAACCTGATAATTCCCTCCATCTTCCTTTCACTTTTGAGGTTATGGAATCCTACAAATACTCAGATTTTAGATTCGAAATTGATATCAATATTTGCAAAATTGAATCTACTTTCTATGGATATAATTTGTTTTCATTTTCATTATTTTGATCTAATTTTATTTAATTTTATAAAAAAATCACTACATAATATTTTCAGGTGATATTATGATTCAGTGAAATGAAATATACATATCTCTAAAAATACACAGTGGAAAATTTAGAAAAATTTATATTCACAATCCTTAAACTGTTCTCTTCAAAAGGGTATTTTTATATTGTAATTTTAAGTACAAATTAAGATAGATACAATGTGGGGGGAAACATGTGTTTAAAATATGCAATTGTTTCAGATTGGTCAACTTAAAAAATTCTAGAAAATATAAAATTCGTTCGTTAGATTCAAAATATAGTCATAAGAAAATAGAGTCTCTGTAGATTATTGCAGTATATTTAGTTTGTCAAAAAAAAGGTTTAATAATAGATACATTTTGGGGGGGAAACATAACTCATTATCATTCCTTTCATTTTCAAGGAACATATTGTGAAACAATTTCCAAATTGGCATATCAAATATCAATAAAAATAATTTGAAAAATAGTAAGTAGAAAGCTAACAAAATTCTTCACAAGTTTTTTTTTTTTTACTGTAAAGTGAAATTCTAAATAAAAAAAATTATTTTGTATACCGGTAGTTGAAGAACTTCTGAAAATATAGTTTTTTTTTCTCATAAAACAAGCAAAATAGACACTCATATTCATGATTTCATGTATAGACACAAATCGAATATATTCATAAAAAGATTACTTCTGACTTCACTTGCATGCTTCATTCCATAGATAACCCTTCAAGCCCTAACAAGCCTCATAACATCATTCCCATAATGTAATCACTAACGAAAACATTCATTGACGATGGCATTGACTAACAACATCATCCACTGATGGTAACTGGAAGTAGCATCTAGTCACTACAACATCTACTCATGAAAACATCACAACCTCATAGCAATGCACATGAAAGCATCTCATCCTCACGACAACATCATAGCCTTATAATATATCTTGAGAATAAGAAAGACCTTAAGAGAATATGCTCGACTTATCTTGCACAACTTAAAGCTACCCAAAAACCTTTAACACACCTCATAATTGATACCTTGCTTTAATTCACTAAAAAGGAAAAAATCCATCCTATAACTATAGTAATTCTATCCCCAAAAACAGGTTGAGTTGACCTCAATTTTTTGGCTGGGTTTTGGAACAAAAAAAATCATATATCCTCATTCCTAGGGAGTTAGAGGGACTTCCATATACCATTAGAAATTTTTCGAAACAATATTTCCAACCATGTAAATTTTTCTCCCATTTGAGTTAGGTATGTAGGGTAAAATTTGCTTCAAATATAGTGTATTCAAACTGACCCAAAAACAATACTTTCAACAATATCCATCTTGCAATCTTTATATTGGACATCTATAGGCTTGTAATAATTATATTAAAATATTATAGGCTCCCCCTGTATTTCTCATCAATGGAAATAATATTTAAAACAAGAGATTTAGATATCTCCCTTGAAGATCCAAATTTTAGAGAAATGGGAAAGGACAATGTTCTTTGGACTAACAAGAGCTAAAGAAAATATTTCTAGAGGAATGTATGGGGAATGGATTGATTTTGATGAAAAGAACCTCTTCTATTACGACGTAAGATAGATGGAACTCTCACCTAGGAGAGTTATTCCTTAATTAACTAGTAAAAGAAAAGGAGAGGTAGTAATTTTTGTATACCCCTAGAATCTAACAGAGTATCCATGGACTGGGTGGAAAAAATATTCCTATAAAAAATATTTCCAAGGAAGGATTGTACATAGAGAAAATACAATTTAATTTTACTCCTCCAAGTTGACCTTTCTATAACAACCAAGAATTACTTGTGGTTTAAAGTTAAGATTAAAACTTGGAGGCTATATCTCAAAATTAGAACTGCATGAGTTTATATCCTACATGAAAATGATAAAAGATCAAGAAGGAATTTTTTTGGGAATGGTGCAGCAAGAGGTAGATTTGGATCTTAAGGTTTGATCCAGTTTTGAAGGACTATTTTGTTACATTTTTCATCACCTTATTCAAGGTTTCGATGTTGTTGAATGTTTTTCAAATTTATTTTTCCCATTGGAAGAATTTTATGAAGGAGATTATCCTATTAGTGACATCTATGATGACCACCTTGCAAGTTGTACATGTGGAAAACCTCAATATATCCACTTTAATAATGACATATAAGAAACATAGCAGTGTAGCAACATGAAGTAAGGTGAGCCTTCAATTAGTCACCCAAATCAAATAAAGTAGATTCATATCACACATACCTCTATACTAAATCTTTTTAAAGACATTATTATCTCTCTATATAAAATCTTCAACTTGACAATGTACTACGTTATGGGTTACACTTTAATAGCTACATTATGTATGGTCAGTGTTATGTCATGTCATGATTTGGGTCCCCATATGTCTATGGACCATGAAGGGCCGAGATAACATGTGGAGTCCCCACATGCCCCAAATCTTAGATAGTGTGATTACACCCCTCACCATTAATTTTGGAATCGGGTCATAGAGTTTGATACTTGGAGTATGCTCTCCCTCTACGCGATTACGTGGCCTCTAAGATCATAAATTTTCTCAATATAATAGTTTGAGAGTTAGTCTAAGAGCATGTGTATGCTCTCCCTATGCACCTTCAAGTGATCTTAGGGATCAAAAAACAACTCTGAGACCTATAGTCTATAATCTTATAATATCCTTAGGACATCCTTACAGTCTTGGGACCTTAAATGGTCCAAGACGGTTACATCCTAGATTACAGGAACTACTTATGTGTGCTTAAATATTCATGTATGATCTTTTGAAGTATCATGTTTGGAGTCATAGTCTATAAAGAGAGAATATCCTATGCTCTACAAGTGGTATGACAAAATTAGTTGTTGATAGGTTTTTCATAATAATCATATAATATATTAAGACATATAATTCTATAAAATAGATTATTATGAAAAAAAATTCTAATTGATATATTTAAAAGATTAACAAACATCTTTGTCAAGTTATATTTACAATTATCATTTCATACAAAAATATTTATAATTATAAGAAAATGGATGAAGTTATAGAAGCCACTTTTAAATATGTAATTGTGTTAATGTATATCCTTATTAGTCGTTGCCAAGGGGACTATAGTAACGATTTTTCTTTTGATTTGACATAAGTTTTTTTTTTTAATTTATGTATGGAATCCTAATGTTTAACTTAAGAAATAAATATATATACTTTAATATAATAAAATATTTATTTTCTCAATGTACATTTTGGTTAATATGTTTGAAGACTTATTATTCCCTTCATATATTTCAATGTTTAAAATTAATTACATATATAAGGGACTTTGTTATAGGTACCATTGTACTGAGGTACCTCGATTTTCATTCAATTAAGTATATTGAACGAAATCTTAAATCGAGAAAGAATAGGGATTAGTTGTTGACCTAAATCGTAAATAGAGAATGAATGAAAAAAATGTACGTCATTAGATGTCAATAAAACATAGAAAGACATAATGTATGTACCTACATGAAAGTAAAATAAACAGAACGAGTGTACCTCATTAATTCAATTTCAGGGAAATAATGAGGTAGTGGGTCGTACGGACAAAACATAAATATGTCATCTCATCTTTGCAGTTCCTCCTAGATTCCAAAAAAAAAAACCATTTAGCAAACTTCTTTTACTATCTTTATCTATGGATTAAAACCAATATTATGGCTCTATTCATGAATCATGACTTCTGAGAGCCTCCCATTCTATGCATATATTAAAATAAAACAACAAGAGCATCACTTGCTCAGTAGCCATATATTAAAAAATAAAACAAGAGCATACTTGCTCGTAACTTCATAGAAATCCAAGGTGATGGGTTTCATCTCCAACCATCTATATTCTATTCAACATACTGCAACTAAATAAATATCGGGGAAAACAATGCAAACACAAAGGAAAAAATGAAAAAAGAACAGAAAAGGCACCATTTACAACCCAAACAAAATGTAAAACCCAATAAATAAAATGGAATGGAAAAAAAACATGTGTAACGTCCCCAACCTCGAGCTCGACCACATAACAAAAAAATCCCATCTTCTAACATAGTTGCATTTTCATTTTACTTTGAATTCATTTTAATTCTACTCATTTCGGTTCTAATATCACAATATTTTATAATCTCCTTCTAGAAAAATCAATGATTAGCTATGATGCTTAAGATGCCCTACATATGCTACAATATATGCAATGCAATCCATATACTAATTCATGAATAACATTCATACATTTTTAAGCATACATAATTTAACATAACATACATGAAGTAAGTAGTCATAAATTCATATAAAAGAATACTTATATTTTTAATGATAATTCACCAACTACGTGCAAACCTTAGACATTCCTCACCATAGACTTTGTTTTTCATAAAATTTCAGTAGTAGGTCACCCCTGAGATAATACTAGAACTCAACCAGGAAAGGAATCCTAGGCCAAACTAAGGTCTATCAACAACAAACAATCTCAGGTCAAGATGCCACTACTATAACTAACCTACAAACTCTCATTTCCCACATTCCTACCCCACACTAGGAAGTATTCCCCTTATTTTATCAATAGTCCTCCGGCTACCCCATTTCCCTTACAGAGCTTCATCAACAAGACAAACATAAAGTCTCATATATCTACAACTAATTTCTCAATGCACCAACGACTAATCTTAGACAATTCTCACACAGGAGAGACTATCGTGAGTATAAAAACCCAATTCTTTTAATTCTCTTGGGCCTGAAACCCCCGATTTTCTTGTTACAAACATTTTTTCAATCAATCTCTCCCCATATAGGTACAAGAAAGGTAAGTTTGTAATGATGCCCACTATAAGACTCTTTTTGCCCACTAATAATCATAGAATGATGGGATATAGATGATTGTGTGATCCATCCATCCTATTATATATTGTGTGGAATAATGAAAAAAACTATGATAGATTCCTCCCCCCTTCAAAAATTCTCACAATATGTTTACATGTCCCCAACTGGATACTTGTATTCATGAAGCTTCATGAGATCCACATGTATATGTTTCCCCACTCTTGGAACTTATATTATGATATCTCAATACTTGGACTTTAAGGAATATTAAAATAATATTTCCCTGACTTAATCCCCCTTGGATTAGCTCCTCATCCTAGACCCTTATCCCCTTTTCCTCTAGTGGAGTTGTTAGCCCCCCATACTCTTTTGGCTAAATAGTCTGCAATTTATTTTATTAATAATATGTGTGATACATATTACAAAAATATTGTAATCATATAGTCACTTTGGCCACCTAACATATATACAATATCACTTAGGCCCAAAATATCTTGGCTCACTAGCCTATCTGTACAAGTACATCCTAGGGTTCGAACTAGGGGTGTTACATTCCCCTCCCCCTTATTTATGCATTGTCCTCAGTGCAATATATATATGTACAAGTAAAATTCCTCAAAAATATCCAAAGATATGCAGATACTCTTCCCGCATGGCATCTTCATATTCCCATGTTGCTTCCTCGAGACTGTAGTAGGTCCATTGGACCTTTTCTAGTACGATGGATCAATTTAGGAGCTTCTTGACCTTCTAATCCAATATGCACACATGTTATACTCAGAATTATCCTTCTTGCGCCACCTGAATCACACTCCAATCAATTATAAGATTAGCATTAGGCACATGATTTTTAAGCAAAGACACATGGAATACATTATGAATGCACATGGATGCAGGTAATGTAATAATTTACATGAAATAGGACCAATCCTCTCCAGGATTTTGAATGGTCCACAATATCTTGTTGCAAGCTTTGAAAAACTCCCCAACTTCAAAGAGCTTCTCTTTCCCTTCACTTTTAGAAATACATGGTCACCCACTTTGAACTCTTTGTGAGTTGTGTTCTTATATGCATGTTTTTTCTTCCTATCTTGGGAAATATTTAAATTCTACTTTATATTCTCCATCTGATCTTCCATTTCCTTGAGAAGTTATGTCCCAACCAATGCTCTATCTGTTGGGTTGTCCCAACTTACTAGGGTATTTCACTTTCTTCCATATAATTCCTCAAATGGGCTCATCTTCAAAGATTCTTCATACCCATTATTATAGGAAAACTAAACTAAGTATAAATAGTCTTCCCATTTTTATGGTTTATCCATCACATACATTCTTATCATACCTTCAATCACTTGATTGATTTTCTCTGTTTTCCCATCATATTCTGGATGATATGTTGTGCTAAAGTTCATATGGGTCACAAATCCTTCGAATAATCCCTTCCAAAAATTTGATGTGAACTTGGGATCTCTATCACACACAATGGCCTTAGGCACACCATGAATCATGGAAATCTCTTTCATATAGATATATGCATTATTTTCTTCTTTGTGAGCTAGATTTAGTGGAATAAAATGAGCATCTTGGGTGAGCTTATCCACCACCACTATTATGGAGTCATGTTGCTTCATTGTTATGGGAAGCTTGGCGATGAAATAAATTCTCACCACTTCCCACTTCCACTCAGGAATGGGAAATGGATGTAGAAAACCAACTATATGTGTATTCTCATCCTTGACCTTCTAACATTCTAGACATCTAGCTATATAATGAACCACTTCTTTCTTTATACCTAGAAAGAAATATTGACTTTTGACAATTGCAATAGTTTTATGATATCCTAGGTGCCCAACATAAGGAACCTTTTGAATCTCTCTTAGTACCATATCCCTCAGCTATTGATAATTAGGTACATAGGCTATGAGTTTTTACATAAGGATTACATCCTCTTTCATCTCATAATCTTTAGTTTTCTGTTGTAAATTACCTTGATGTAATTTTTCCATTGTTTGCACATAGTGTTGATCTATTTTTTTTTGCTTCTAAAATTTTGTCTTTTAAGTCAAGGTCGTACATGCTTATGGTTGTAGCATGCATATCATGCACCCTTCTACTGAGTGCATCAACCACCTTGTTTTATTTTCCTTTGATGTGCTTTATATCAAAATCATATTCACTAATAAATTCCATCCATCTGATTTGCCTAACATTCAGAGTTGGTTGTCCAAACAAATATTTCAGACCACTATGGTCTATCCTAAATTCAAATATTCTTCCCACAAGGTAGTTTCTCCACATATTCAAGTCATGCACTATGGATTCCAATTATAAATCATGAGTAGTGTAATTTCTCTCATGGTCCTTTAACTTTCTTGATTCATCGCATATCACATGCCCATTTTGACTAAGGATTCCAACAAATACTTCTTTGCATGCATCAGTGCATAAAAAAAAATCATTATCAGGATCAACAATCCTTAAGATTGGTGCACTTGTTAATAAGTATTTTAAGTGTTGAAAACTTCTTTCATAGTCAACAATCCATTCAAATTTTACACCGTTCTTTTGCAAAGAAGTAATCAGGTGAGAAATATTTGAAAAAACTTCAATAAATTATCTTCTACAGTATCCTACAAGTCCCATGAAAGATCTCACCTCTGATACATTCTTTGGTACTTTGCACCCCTGTAACGAACTGCCCGTTACGACAACCATTCTAGTAATAGGGGCAATTTTTTTGTGTGTTTTAAGGTGTGTGCGCGCGTGCAGAAGTAACAACACACTTGACTCTATGTCGCCACTCGATGACCAACAAGACGCAACCACGAAGAACCTAAGAAGATGACCAGGACGCACGATACGTAACCACATGCATAAAAGATGATCAAACGACAAGGTAAAACTGACTGTTAAATACGACTGACCTCCCGCCCGTCCTACCCTGCAAGGTTAGGACCTCCAAGACACATAATCAACGCTCAAGCCCAGGTTCTCATCACTTTTAACCATTTAAGGTCTCAGGGCTGGCGACTGTTCTGAGGAACATGGAGGTGTCTACATCCCGCCCAACACAACAGACCAAGCAACTAACTGACCACAATCAAGTACAAATAAGAGGAACAAACGGAAAAGCAGCTCCCTCACGGAAGGTGCGTGACAAGGACTCGGACAACAGACACTAGAGTTCACAATCTAAAGAACAACCACCTTAAAATACTAATAGGGGAAAATTTAAGGTACGTAATTCCAGTTATCACCCATCACGTGTTATTAATCAATAGTAATAATTAAATATCAGCCATTGGAACATTATCTTTCTATCATTGTGTCAATATCGCCGCCACCACTACGATCATAAGGACCTTACAAGATAAAATCATTCAACTGGGTCAATATTAAAAGCACTAAAAATGAGATCATGCTTAGAATTGGAATTATTTGGGGAAATAACATACAACCTAAATTAAATTGGCCACCTAAATTAACTAAAATTAAATGACAAGGTTAAAAGGGGCATAGTGGATGTGTCTCTATCCATACTTAAATAACCATGATTAAAGATAGCAAAATATTAGAGGCATCCTATATGGACATGGCATCATGATTATATGATTATAGGAATCTTAATTTAAAAGTATTACACCTCAAAATTTTAAAAAGGGCAATTTTATAATACAATAACATTTAAAGGATAGTGACAACTATCCATATTATAAAATTGGCATCAAATTTAATAATATCCCAATCATTATGTTTTTAAAAGACATCATGTTTAAACCATCTTCATTTAAATAATATTTCATAAAGTTTAAAGTATGACATCATGATGGGATCTTCCATATATAAGGCCATAACAATATTCAAAGGGTCTCATTTAGGTATCAATTTAAGGGACAATAAAAAGCAATAACCTTAAATATAAAATTTTGACAAATTTAAAACTGATAAATAAAAATGACTCCTTTAAAAACACCCTAATTAAATAATGATTATTAGAGCGTTCGATATCGGAAGTAACAATAATCGAGGATAATGTAAAATAACATCACAGGTACAAGTCATCATGTTCGAGGTAACATTACGATCTCAATTTAAAATCACAATATAACTAAGGTGAAAATATATAACACTATCATAATTTATTTGACAAAGTTTAATACCAATTTAGAGGACCCTAGACAAAGTCAACCCTTGATAATGCCATTATATAAAACAATATAGCATAAAACAACATCAGCATTACGGATAGCATCAGAATTTAAAATCAATATATAAAACAACAAAATTAAAGGCTATCAGTTGCTTAATTTAAAACGGCGAATTTAAAACAACATACCAATTATATAAAGGCTTCATACGGACAGCATCGGAAATTAAAATCATTATATAAAGCAATAAAAGATAAATAAAAATAAAAGGGGCAATCTGAAGAGAGGCTGATTGGGAATGGAAAATATCTGTATAAACAACAAATTTAAGATACTGGTCGGAATCGACTATAGAACAACAACATATCATAGTGCCGGGTGTGATAGGAAACGCATTATGCCATTAAGCCAATATATAATGTAGAGCTGCGTTTTCATTTTTAAGTTAAAATTTTTTATAAGCCATTATTACATAATGATGGAAGTAACAACGGATGGAAAAAGGGCGGTGTTTCAGCGAATGGAAGGTATGAGCAGGAAGGAACCGATGCTTCCATGGGCGGAGACGCCACCGATCCGCATGAACCGATGCATAGGCTGATCAAGCGCTAATGCAACAATAGAAACATAAAATACCGGGAAGGATTTGCTCCCTGTGATGATAGACATCCCAAACAATGCAAAGCGGCTCAAATAGGTGCGAATCATGATTCACGATTATGAAGCCCTGATAATTTGTGCAACCGTATCTGGATTGCCAAAGCATATACCATAGCATGCAGGCGAATAAGGATACTCACGGTGCAGGATTTAAGCACGCCCATTAAAGCCAGTGTACACCTAAACTCCAAGGTGGTGGCCGGAATGTAATATACAAAACCAAAAGCCGAGGGGCGGTGCAAGCGCTAACTGGATAGCGACCCAAATTAGACGCTAGCGATGAAGGCTCCCCATATAAGCATAAATGCGACCATTAAAGAGACTCACGGTATAAAATTAGAAATGGAGCCATTAAAGAAGACTGCGTAGCAAAATTACAAGCGACCATTAAAGAGAACTGTAAAATACCTAGTTGACCATTAAAGGAACTGGTGACAAAGATACAGATTAGACCATTAAAGGGAACTTCATTTGTATGGAAATGCAAATCGACCATTAATCCCTAGCGGAAGTAGCTTATGGTAATGGCGGCGGGACTTAAAGGAGCAATTAGATTAACCCTTCTTGTGAGGACAAACCCCAAAGATTTCCCCAGCAAATGGCCAGAAATGTGAGAGGAATATAAGGTGCTGGGGGCGGATGTGATTACGAGGAAATAGCAATGGCGAGTTCTCAAATGGCTTATAGATTTAGAATCCATTAGGACTATTTCTACTTAGCCTTGTGAAGGAGGCTTTAAGTTCTATCTCTTTTAAAGGCTGACAAATGAAGGATTCAACCAAAGAAAGTGCGGCACTAGGTCAAAGCTAGAAAGCTTTGAATGATTCGGACGAAGGTATACAGACATAGAAGGATGTTTTATACAGACATAAAAAAAACGAACTGATCGAGGGAGATGTTCTCATAAACATTTTGTTGAGTAACCATTTAAATGGATGAATCGCCAGAACCAATTTGGCGCTAACCATTTATAAACAAATCGCCAGGAACAAGTTCTTTTCGGTAAGACCTTCGGGAACAATTTCACTAACCATACCCAAACAATGTGCCGGAATTAAAATCTGCCTTAGCCACTCGCCAGCAGGAAGATGTCAGTATCGTGTTGTCCCCAGCATCATACGCTCAGCAGCGTAGAAAGAGCTCATGCATTTTCTCCCAACAAGCGTAGAGGGCTCAGCTACATAGCCCCAGAACACATGAGAGACCACACAGGATCCAGAGATAACACTAGCTTCTCGGCTCGCCTCCAAGGCAGAGCTACCACTCAAAATCACAGCAGAGTTACACCCAACTCCACACAAGAAAATCCATCAAGCCACAATTCGGCGGCTCGCGTTCCTTCAACGTTCATCCTTCTTCCCTTCCTTTTTCCCTTTCTTTATAGGAAAATCGAGACTCACCTACTTTTCCTAATTATCAATTAATTTTTAATGATAAATCATCCAATCAATCTCCAGATCCAGTGTCATCCCTAGGGTTCTCAATAATTAAATTCTTTTTAATAAGTAAAGACTAAATTCCCTCACTCCCCAAAGGAAATGCATCTTTAAATTTCTCCTATGGTTCCTAGATCCTCTCTCATGCTTTTAATCCACTTTCCTAAAATGAAGTTACGGATTTTTAGTAACTCTTTAATTGCTGATTCCTTTTTAGCTTTTTCCCCAATGTATCCTACTTTCCAAAATTTAGTTTCCTTATTCCAAGTTTCCTTATTTTTGTATATATATTTATAAAATATATAAAAAAAAAAATGTATTATTATTATTTTTATTCAAACCTTTGGAAATGATAAATGTAGCTTAACATCTTTTCAATATATATAGATAAATATTTTTTTATTTTTTCTATTTTTTAAATCCAAGTTTATACTCCCTCTATTTTGCGCCATGAGTTTCTTAAATTATCCTCATTACTTTACCCCCTTTATTTTTATAATACTTTAATTAACACCTAGAAGGTTTTAGTTTATGCCTTATGTTTATTTTCGTAGGATCTTCTTAGAAACAAATCAAAATTTGTCTTAGAAATTTTAATTTATGTTTTGATTGAACATGGCGACAATTTAATTAGAGTTTTAAGAATTTATCGGTGCTAAGGTCTCAGGGTCAAATAGGTTGTCTCATCATCATCCTCAAGCTACGTGCCCTTCAGGAATCGTGCTCCAAGGAGAGTGCCACTCATGCCAGTGTATGGCCGTGCCGCCGAGGATACCGTGCTCGAGGTACCGCTTTCGTGATTTACATTTTCTTTTCGCGACGTGCCGCCAGGGATGCACCACGCGTGCTCAAAGGTGCCACTTTCGGCGGCTTGGCCAGTTATTGGACCTCACACTTATAGCCCACAGAGTCAACACTCGCCGGGAGTGAGCTTGTAGAGCTTCTGACTCTAGGAATAAGGCCCCCGCCTTATTCAGCGTAGAATCGTCGAGAAGCGTACAGCCATGATGCCCTCCACGACATCGTGGATCCTCTTGAAATAGGTAAATGTTAACCTACAATTAGGAGCCGAAGTGCTAGTAGGCTTAATGGCGAGCGTATCCACTCTCCCTCAATCTCGGAACTTCGATGGCCCATTTACTCATAGTAATGAAGATGCGTGCGACCAAAACATCATCGGCTGCATCTCATCAGCCATCATGTCAGATCATGTCAGCAACATATCATAAAATCAATAGCATAGCATCAAATCAAAAACAATATCACCCTAATGAAACAACCAAATAGCCCTCTCCCTGACTCAAACCGGAGTCAAGGAAGTTCCACCGATGCCTATGCATACTCAAGGTCAAAAACCATGCACTTTCAGTAAAAGTCGGCGAAAATCACACATCAAAGGTAGTAAAACATCTGTCATATAACTTAGCATATAATAGAAAAAGTTTTATCATCATACAGAAATCGAGGAATCACTAAGGCAAATTAATCCTCGAAATAAGTTTGGTAAGTGCACCGGAGAGGATGTTACATACCTCTTGGTCTAAACCGTCGAGGATTTCTCCCGATGTCACCGAAATAAATGTACCATGCGTCATAAATACCGCAGTATCGCCGTCTATCTATCAAACAAAATGCGTCGGCGCACATATCATTATATCGTCTCGAGTCGCCGGTAGGGACTATAAGCATCCCTTTGGACGCCGGCTTACAGTCATTCGGCATTAAATGCTTCGTAAACTAGCGTGATCTAGAATGGAACCGGCTCGGTAGTGAAGCGCTCCCTCGTCCGATACCTGGGAACTCCAGAATCAATCCGCGTCACGTAGGATCACTAGCATAATGTCTCAAAATAGATACGCAAAAAGAGCTTATCACGCTCGCCTAAAAGAATCGGGCAAGGCTAGTCGATGACCCAGGCCTTTCTCTCCACAATATCGAAAGGTCCCACGAACCTAGGGAAGAGTTTAGCTCCCTTTCAACGATCGAACTCTTATGTGGTTTTTACCCATAATAAGACTCGATCCCCAACTTCGTAACAACAATCGACACGATGCACATTGACATAAATATTTTGTAGATCCTGCGCTTCCTTTATCCTTTGTCTTATGGTTTTCATCATATTTCCATTTCTTGGATAAACCGCAGTCCCCACCGGTTTATCCTCAAAGCCGGTCAGCTCAGGGTGTAGACCGTGCGTATGCCAGAGGCTTCGAAAGGAACCATCTTAATGGTGCTCTAGTAGCCCCATTGATATAAAAGCGAACTCTACTGAGGCAGGAATTCCCAACGCTTTTTTGGTCCATCACGTACATGCGAACATGTCTTCCAAGGTTTGGTTAAAATGCATTGTCTATCCGAGTAGGTCTGCGGATGATCATGTTTCAAATTTAAGTTAGGTTCCCAAGGCCTCCTGGAAACTTGGTCCAAAATCGTCCGATAAACGCTGATCCCTCGTCAGATATATAATCTTCTTAAGGCGTATAACGGCCTCACGTCTTGATGAAACTCTTCGTATACGGGTGCCTACACAATAAATTAAATGCGCGGAATAAAGTGAGCACTCTTTTCAAAGTGTCAACTACTACAAAATCGAGTCGTGTCTCGCTTCGCGAGTCAATGGCAATCTAGCAATAAAATCCATCGAAATGACTTCCTTTGATTAAGGAATGGCATGGGTTGTAACTAGTAATCCTATGGGTGTCTATATTTGACCTTTTACTGTGACGCTCGCGGACATCTAGCCACAAAGTTAGTATGTCGACCTTCATTTCTTTCGGAAAAGAGCGAGGGCAGGTCTGCCATCATCTTCGTAACTTCCGGGTGATCCATGTAAACTGCTTTATGAGCATCGCTCAGGATCAACATCATCAATTTGTCGTTTGGCGGTACATAAATCGACCTCTAAACCTAAATAAACCGTCGCTATGGCATGAAAGGTAAATCCATCATATCGTGGTACCATCATAATGTTTGGTCCAATAAAATCCTCGAATTCGCCTTATCCATCGTCATGTTGTAAGAGTGAGAATCTTCTCACATGGAATTCGTCTAAAAGAACAACACCAAAAGATGCGGGGCCTCAGGCTCAAAGGCATGATATCGGTTCATTCCCTTTAATATGCGTAATCTTCGAGGGGAAGTCATACTCGTTGACAATAATTTCAAATTAGCCGTTATGCGGCGCATTACGATTAAGCTGCTTAAATATGTGTTGTAATCCACATTGATCAGTCTTAAATTCAAATTTTTGTCCAACGGAGTAGTGTCTCCAAACCTTCAAGGCATATCACGATGGCTAATAACTCCAAATCGTATTATGCGGCGTAGTTTTCCTCATGCCTTCTTAATTTCCTTGAAGTAAACAATCTCGTCCGTCACCGAGACTCCACCTAAACAACTTCGCAGATGCGTCGTTACATGCAAAAGAATTCTCGTCCATGTCGGGGACCTTTGGTATCGGCGTTGTCATCAACAACTCATAAATATCCTAAATGCTTCCGGCGCGTCTCATCCTGAGCTTCTTGTTTTTCTTACGCAACTCCATGATCCGGACTGCTATCGCCGAAATCACCCGACAAACCGTTAGTATCGCTAAACCGCGCCGTGACGTTAAATCGGTTGGGGCCATTCCATAATAGCCTCAACCTTAGGCGGATCAATGCGATACCTTGGCGGGAGATGACGTGCCCTATGTAGTGAATCATGGATTGATAAAAGAGCATTTGGACAACTTCCATATAATTTGTGCTCTCGAAAACACTGTACTGCACCAAGTAGCGGTGCTTCTCGTCATGCTCCTTCATCGTCAGAGAGTAGATCAAAATAAGTCGATGAATGCGGAAAGACGTAGTATTTCGCCGGAATTACCGTTCATCATACTCATAGACCTGCAGAGGCGTTTGTCGGTCAAAGGTAAAAGCGATCAAATTACGTGATATCCCGATCTTGTCTTAAAGCGGTCTTAGGGCTGATGGTCGCTTGATCCGGTAAGCGGTGATACCGATCGAAGGAATTGATCTTGGAGGAACACCGTCACCCTTCATCGATGAACGGTTCATTCAATTCTCGATAAAGTGATTCTTGATCGTAGCCTTTTTGAGTTATTGATAGTCAATGCAAAACCTCCCCGATCTATCCTTCTTAAGATGAAATGTAGATTGCGCCCATGACACTTTCGGTCGATATCGGTCAATCCGATAACTCCTTGATTGCATTTTATCACTACGCAGCTCCGAGTGGAGCATCCGAGTAAAGGCGTTCTTGCTATTGGTTCGGTCCCCGATTTTAGGTCTATAGTGAATTCTAATTCTCTTTCCAATGGTAAACCTAGTAGTTCTTTAGGAAAAACATAGACAAACTTCGATACTGCTAGAAAGTCTTCCAATATTTCGATGTCACTTTTTTCGTTAAGCACTAATATGGTGTACAACTAGCATCCCTTGCACATGTTTTTTTTGTAGTTGTAGGGAAGAAATAAAACTTAAGGACACTCCCTGGTTTCTTCATGCAATCACTCTTCTTTGTCCCTCGTCGTCAGTCAAAATAAATTGTTTTTTCTTACATTTGAGTATTGCCTCGTGCGATTCTAACCAGTCTATACTGATCACGATGTCATAATATTCTAGGATCGTGACGTACAAGTTAACCTTCGTGACAAACTCAGTTAGAGACGCGACGCGTAACCTTTCCTCAACCATTTGGCTCCCAGCGTCATCTCTGAAGCTAAACTTCGTCACCGATTATTTTACCTTAATCCTTGTCGGTAGCGGAAATAAAACTCTCATTGACTCCACAGGTCTATCGAAATACTAAAGTGCGGTGTGACGGTGCATCGTCACCGAACCTTTGTCATTGATTGCTCTTCTGCAGTGATTGTTATTCGCATGAATCCGATGGAAGCCTTGCCCATATCTCCCAACTATGATAGGTCCAGGGCGATCCGGTTTTATGAAATCCTCTCAATAGAGACGGAGTGGTAGTAAGTGGCGGCTCCCCACCGCGTCAACACCCTTCTTATTGAGTAGTCACCGGTGCCGTGAGCAGCTATATAGGCTGAAACCACAATTACATTATAGCACGACGGTCTAAAATCTTCTTTGCCGAAGGCGTGGCTAACTTCTTCTTCATTTTAAGTCCATGATAAAGGTGTCCATTTCTGGCGAGAGGCGTGATCGTCGAGTGTAATGAAAGCGTGGATCCCTGCTGGAAGCCCGCGACGATATCCCGTACATTATGTCGTCAGATGCGACTGGTGTACCAGCGGGACACTGCCCTGCTGGTCTCGATGGAGTCTGAATTCGGCCCGTGATAAGCTCCTCCTCACGCTATAGAGCCTTTTGAATGACGTCATTGATGCAAGGTTTGAGGCATGGAATCCTAACCTTTGCGAAATTTTGCCCGTTAAGACCAAACACGAACTTGTTGACCTTGATCTTCTGGTGTTAGGATGTGGAGCATGCGGGCGACTCCATAAAGCGATGCCCTGCGTGCTTTCCGAGACGTATCGATATCCTGTCGTAAAGACATTGTTGAACTCATTGGTGACGCTCAATGAATTCCTCGAAGATATCTCTCGAGTCGTTCCTCGACAGTTCCATGACCGCGTCTTCGCGATACATGTTTATTTTGCTGGCCGGAAGGCGTCTTCCCACCATAAACTCCTTTAGTTCAGAAGAGCGTATGGGACCTTCATGTTGGAGGTATAGTCAGTCTGAAGCACATCGCCATATTCTCAACCGTACCGGTAATTTCGCGTAAGTCAGGGCATATAAGAACAAATTTCACCTTCGAGTTCCGGTGTATGCTACCACCGGTAATGGTCGGTCATGGAACCTGTTGAATCTTGGCATACGGCTATCATCTCTGTCAATCACGCTGATTAGCGGACGTATGTGGAAAGATCTCATCATCCCCACAACGTATTTTCGATGCACTTTTGTCAAGGACGCTTTCGCTATCCACAGAGTTAGACCCCTCGGTGTGAATCTTCAATGGAAACGATCGCAGCCTCCCTAGCACCGATGCGTCTACCTCATGGCGTCCTCTAATATTATTACTGCTGAAGACAAACAGCTCAATCGATAGCAGAATAATCAATACCTATCGTATCCATATGGAACCGTAGTGAATCCCAAATCAGCAGGTGGAGACGTCGATACCACTTATCGCAGTAGATTCTGACAACCATTCTAATCGCGAGGGGCAAATTTTTGTGTTTTTAAAGTTATTAATGCGCCGCGTCTTGAAATGGCTCGCCCTTGACACCATGTAGCCGCTTCGATGACCAATATAAGTATGGCAAACCGAACTAAAGAGATGACCGGGGCCTTACGATCGTAACACATGCATAAAGATGATCGATGACAAGGTAAGCCCGGTATTAAATCGGTACGACCTCCAGCCCGTCCTACCGAAGAGTTAGGACCTCCAATTTCCACATAATCAGCAACCAAGCCCGGTTATTCGCTTTAACCATTTTAAGGTCACCGAAAGGTGGCGTATTACGAGGAACATGGAAGTGTGTCTACATCGCCAACTAGCAGTTAAATATTGTGACCCGCGATCAGAGTACAAATAAGAGGAACAAAGCAGCGCTCATACGGAAGGCGTAGCCAAGGAACTTCGACAACTAAAACGCAGGATTTCACGATCTAAAGAACAACCACCCTAAAATACCAACAGGGGAAAATTTAAGGTACGTAATTCCAGATTATCGCACCACGTATGCTATTAACAATGCATTAAGCTAATTACAATATCAATGCCGTGGAACATTATCGTCTATCGGTAACAATGTCAATATCTAAGCCACCACTCTGATCATAGGACCTTACAGATAAAATCATTCATAAGGTCAATAGTAAAACACTAAAATAGAGATCATACTTAGGTAAAATTATCCACCACTACGATCATAAGGACCTTACAAGATAAAATCATTCACTAAGGTCCAATAGTAAAGCACTAAAAATGAGATCATACTTAGGTAAAATTATTTGGGGAAATAACATACAACCTAAATTAAATTGGCCACCTAAATTAAATAAAATTAAATGGCAAGGTTTAAAAGGGGCATAGTGGATGTGTCTCTATCCATACTTAAATAACCATGATTAAAGATAGCAAAATATTAGAGAGACATCCTATATGGACATAGCATCATGATTATATTATTATAGGAATCTTAATTTGAAATACATTACACCTCAAAATTTTAAAAAGGGCAATTTTATAATACAATAACATTTAAAAGGATAGTGACAACTATCCATATTATAAAATTGACATCAAATTTAATAATATCCCAATCATATGTTTTTAAAAGACATCATGTTTAAACCATCTTCATTTAAATAATCTTTCATAAAGTTTAAGATGACATCATGAGTGGGATCTTCCATATATAAGGACATAACAATATTCAAAGGTCTCATTTAGGTATCAATTTAGAAGGAGACAATACTTAAATAACCTTAAATATAAATTTTGACAAATTTGAAAAAACGGTAAATAAAAATGACTCCTTTTAAAAACACCCTATTTAAATAATGCTTATCAGAACGTTGGATATCGGAAGTAACAATAAACGAGGATAATGTAAAATAAATCACAGGTACAAGTCATCCTATTCCAGGTAACATTACGATCTCAATTTAAAATCACAATATAACTAAGGTGAAAATATATAACACTATCCCAATTGTCAACCCTTGACAATGCCATTATATAAAACAATATAGCATAAGACAACATCAGCATTTACAGATAGCATCAGAATTTAAATCAATATATAAAACAACAAAATTTAAAAGGCTTCATACGGATAGCAATTAAAACAGCAAATTTAAAACAACATACCAATTATATAAAGGCTTCATACGGATAACATTAGAAATTAAAATCAATATATAAAACAACAAAATTTAGAAAAGGGGCAATCTTGAAGAGGGTGATATGGGAATGGCAAAATATCTGTATAAAAAACAAATTTAAGATAACAGAATCAGAATCGACATAAGAACAACAACATATCATAATTGGGTGGCAGTAAGGCGTAACGCATTATGCCATTCGCTTAATGTATAATGTGGCTGCGTTTTCCATTTTTTAAGTTAGCATTTTTATAAAAGCGTATTACATAACGATGGAGTAACAACAGGTGGCAAAAAGGGCAGTGTTTCAGCAAATGGAAGGGAGACGCACCGGAAAAACGGGAGGGAACCGACACTGCCATAGGTAGAAGGGACGCACGATCCACGTAGACGGATTAGAAAAAAGGGGCAACTGATAAACTCCCCAATACAACAATAAACAAATACCAGGAAGGATTTGCTCCCTGTGAGTGATGAACACGCCCCAAACAATGCAAACGCTCAAATACAGGTGCCGAAACGTCAGATTTACAGTGGCAACAGAAACGCCTAAATGACTGTTGCAACACGCCCAATACGGATTGCCAAAAACGCCCCATACCACAGCATGCATAGCGAATAGAGATGCTCACGGTGCAACTTTAAACGCCCATTAAAACAGTGTACACCTACGCTCCAAGGTAGTGGCAGAATGCCAATATACAACACCCAAAACGCCCAGGGACAGTACCAAACGCCCCAACTTCAAGACCAACGACCCAAGTAAAACCGCTAGTGATAGAAGGCTCCCCATATAACCTAACTCGACCAATAAAAGAGAACTCACGGTATAAAATTAGAAAATCGACCATTAAAAGAGAACTCGCTGTGTAAAATACAAATCGACCATTAAGAGAGAACTCGCTGTGTAAAATACAATTCGACCATTAAAAGAGAACTCGCTGTGTAAAATACAAATCAACCATTAATCCCCCAACGGAAACGCCCAACACAGTGGCAAATGCCAGGAGCAAAGGAAGGCGCAGTTCGTTAACCCTTTAACGCAGACAAACCCCCAAAAGCATTTCTAGCAAATGAC
>SNQJ01S0010097.1:210341-239363 GCA_010110895.2 Picea sitchensis | reverse complement strand
AAGTAGTTTTTCCTGCATATGTGTTTTCTATGTGTTTATGTGTCTCTTATGAATGTTGTGTGTTCATTCATGTTGTAGATGTATGTTAAGTTCCATCTACAGGAGATAAATAGGTTTTCCTATCTATGAGTTCTTTGATTTCAAGTTTGGGTTCTTTGAGGCTTCATGTAAGAGGTTTCATGACAGAATACTGTGGGTTCTACAAGCTAGTGCAAGGAGTGCACTTCTGAATTCTATGGAATTTCAGACAAAGACGTGCCAGGAGGTAACAGTAGCTGAAGTCATTGACTCAAAGAGGAAGCCTTAAGGTTGTTGAACACCTTGAAGGAGAAACTATGCAGAGGAGATCACAGAGAGGAGAAGCAAAATTGTTGAGAATTCTGTAAAGGCTCTGCCAGGTGGGCATTGAGAAAATGCATAGGATGCATTGAGGAGAACTCTATTTTGAGTTCGGTGAGAAGACAGAGACACTCAGGATTCTAGAGAACTGTACTAGGTAGCATTGAGAATTTTCATAGGGTGCATATAAGGACTCTTTTCAAGTTCTTTTGGAAAGAGAAGTGTCAAGGAGAGACACTCACAAAGTTACTGAATACTCTGTTAAGCTCAGCAAGGAGGGCTCGAGAAGAATATCATCAGGAGGACACCAGATTTCCTTTTGAGGAAAAAGAAGGGAGAGTCCCCTAGAGGCTCGGGTAAAAAAATCTCAAGAAGGATAGTTCCTTAGCACACTGAGTAAAAATAGAGTGAGAAGAAAGTTGAGAAACCCTTTGAGGTTTCACAGTCAACAAAGATCAGGAGGGATAGCGTTCCTAGAATGCAGGCGATATCCAAAGGAATTGAGCTCATAGAGGAAGCAAAGGTCGAGGTCTTTGAAACTCTAGAAAATATCCCAAGGGGAGGGAGGAAGTTCTCGAGTTCAGGAGGGAGCACAACTGCCGATTAGATCAGCTGGAGAGACGAGATCTGGAACGTCGAGTTTCACATCCAAATAACAAGAGGAGAGAGTGAAAACGATTAGATTTGGGCCGTCATATCTAGCATTGATATTCGAAAACCATTGGATGAGAAGCAACATGAGCAATTGACCCCCCCTTGGAGTGGAATTTTGGCATTTTGACATTTCAGGGTTTGGCATTTCGTCAATTCCGATGACAAGGAGCCGAGGCACTTTGCGTTGAAAACCCCAAAGTCGTGAAACACAATGTGCCTTTGGAGTAGGGTTGTGGTCACAGAGGAAGCAGTGAGCCCATTTCAACATTTTGGCATTTCGGGATTCAGGAAGTAGAGGAGGCTATGATTTTGGAGTCACTGCATTGTGAACTCCCAGTTCGTGAAATCCCCAAAAGATAGTTTCAAACTCCCGGTTCACAAAACTTCAAAAGGATCTGGACCATTTGATCCAACTCATCGAGAGTCGTTGGATCTTGTGTGCGAATTCCCATATCAGAATTCGGGGATTGGAGTGACGAGAGATTTTGGAGTCACTGCATTGTGAACTCCCGATTCACGAAATCCCAAAAATATCTAAGCCATTTCAGGAATTCAGAGATTGGCGCGACAAGTGATTTTGGGGTCAAGAGTCGTGAACTCTCGGTTCGCGAAATCCTGAAAATATCTGAGCCATTTCGGGAATTCGAGGAATGGAGTGACCAGTGGTTTGGGTCATTGTATTTCAAACTCCCAGTTACCGAAATCCTAATAAAGCCAGGACCATTGGATCAAGAGAGGTTCATAGCCATCGATCTCATCTAAGGGAGAGATTTTGGGTTTCGGGGTTTGAAGAGTCAAAAGACTCAAATCCCTTGCATTGTTGATTCACGAAATGCAAAAAACCACCTCTTGGCTTGGCTATAGGTCATATCTGGTGGTTGTGTGGAGGTGAAGATTCATGCCTAATGCACATTGTGCAGGTGGGGTTTCCGTTAAGGACCCGTGGATCGAATTCGTGGGTCTCTAGTGAGGGCCCGAACGAACTATTTCATTTCTACGGATTCGAAGAAGATTGATCCTATGCAGATCTTGGCCTGCGGGTCAGGGGGTTTGCACCATTGAGCTGGGGCACTTTGCGTTGAAAACCCCAAAGTCGCAAAATGCGACGTGCCTTTGGAGTAGGGCTATGGTCGTGGAGGAAGCAGTGAGCCCATTTCGGCATTTCGACATTTTGGGGTTCAGGAAGTAGAGGAGGATGTGATTTTGGAGTCACTCCATCATGAACTCTTGGTTCATGAAATCCCAAAAAGATAGTTTCAAACTCCCAGTTCGTGGAACTCCTAAAGGATCTAGACCGTTTGATCCAACTCATTAAGAGCCGTTGGATCTCGTGTGCGAATTCCCATATCGAAATTCGGGGATTGGAGTGACGAGAGATTTTGGAGTCACTACATCATGAACTCCTGGTTTGCGACATCCCAAAAATATCTGAGCCATTTCGGGAATTCGGGGATTGGCACGATAAGTGATTTTGGGGTCAAGAGTCGTGAACTCCCAGTTCGTGAAATCCCAAAAAGATCTGAGCCATTTCGGGAATTCACGGAATGGAGTGACTAGTTGTTTGGGTCGCTGCATTTCAAACTCCTGGTTACCAAAATCCTGGTACAGCCAGGACTGTTGGATCGAGGGAGGTTCATAGCCTTTGATCTTGTCTAAGGGAGCGATTTTGGGTTTCAGGGTTTGAAGAGTCAAAAGACTCGAATCTCTTGCATTGTTGAGTCACAAAATGCGAAAAGAACCTCTTGGCTTGGCTAGAGGTCATATCTGGTAGTTGTGTGGAGGTGAAGATTTATGCCTGATGCACATTGTGTAGGTGGGGTTTTCGTGAAGGACCTGTGGATCAGATTCGTGGGGCTCCAGTGAGGGCCCAAAAGAACCATTTCAGTTTTGCGGATTCGAAGAAGATTGATCTTGCGCGGATATCGGCCTGAGGGTTAGGGGGTCTCCACCATTTTGGATTTGCTTGCAGCCACTCCTAAAAACCTACACCCATATGTCTTCTCTAGACTTTGTTTCCCCATCCAATATGTGGAAAAGTAAATAAATGTAAACTCATATTTCATTATTCATTTATGGTCTCAACCTAACAGTGGGAAATATTGGTTAGGCTCACAAAATTGTGGCTCCTTTGTTATTTATCTATGAGGGAATTTGGTCTATTTTAAAGTTAGTATGAATTTGATGAAACAATGACCACTAGGTTCGCATTGGGTTTTCAAACCATGTTTTCTCTTGCATATGTTATTTGAGGTTGCAGGGTAAATTTTATATAATGAATGCTCGATGGATTTATGTTTCTTTTCTCATCCTCTCATGTGGACTTGAGGAATTTTGATTCTGATTATGTCTGATTTGAATTGTATTTGTAAACATTCTCCTACAAAACATTTTTCTATTTTAAAAGGATGTCTATATTTTAAAGGAAAACGGGGAAAATGAAACTTACAAGTTTGATAGTCCCGAAATTTTATTTGAATTTTATATTGAGCAATTTAAAAGATTTTTTTCCATGTTGTGGATAATGTTTGTTGAATTTTAAAAATAATGTTATGGAACAAACAAAAGTTGGTGGGAGTTTTTTCATATTAGATTGGAAATAATTGGCATGACATACAATGAATATCCAAATGTTTTGGTGATTCATGGCAATGTTGATTTTAAAATCAATGAAAGATATTTCATGTAATAGAAAAAAAAATCGTCTCATTCCCATTCATTATCTCATTTTCTTCTCATTATATGCCCAAAACCTTCCCAATAACATTTAAATTACCCCATGTTTTGTTATTATGAATTTCATTTTTAAGGAGAAAGGAATAAAAAGGATTGGATGATTACTTGAGTTGGAAATTTTGATACGAAGACACTTTTTTTAGAAGAAAAGGGCTCTACATTTTTCTTGAACAATATTCATTTGTTGGTTCCCTTCCATGCTACAATTATTCTTTCATTATAAATCCCCCCATGTTCCCAATGACCCTGTAATTCCCTGTTTAATTGCAATTGATTATTGAATTTGATATGTGGTGGGTTGTGTTAATGGATGGATTGCTTATGCTTCTGTTATGAATGATAGAGCCAACATTTTGATTTTATTTAGGTATATTATTAGTGAATGGATTGTTAAAATTGTTTATATTCTGATTGAAATATTGCTTCAGGATGAGTTTTTTGAGATGGGGCGACAATGGAATAGTTGAAAACAAAGGTATAGGAAATAATTGGCGAATAGGCCATAGAAGGCCACAATTATTAATACAAATTGACGTTGATCTGCAAGAACTAAATGACATTTTCCAATCCAGATTCTTCAATTTAGTTGGCCAAGGGATTATGCAACCTAGATCTGGGAGGCCTTCTTTCCAACCACAACGAAACTTCTATGGTGTATGTGTTCCCCCTCATGTTTCTATGCATCCAGAGCCACCTTCCAATGATGGCTGGCAAGAGATTGTCCATCATCCTATTGCACATCATCATGGTCCCCAATATGGTCTCAGACAAATTGGACAAATCAGTAAATTCAGACATAAACATATCTCCCTAGTTTCACCCCGAAACTAGAACAAAACAAGATAGAACATAAAACTTTTTCTAATTTTTAATCATTAAGCATACTAACTAAAAAGAGATAAATGAGATATCGTTTAAATGCCATTTTTCCTCACTAGTGTTATCCTCGCTCCATTCCAAGGCTTATGGGATGTTGAACCTGTAAAAATACACAAACCAACAAAGTGAAAGCAGCAATGCATACTCAACAAAACCTATGGATGTGATCAAGGAGTCATACAATAAAATAAAGACAATTTTATGGGAAAGAAATATATTACCGTATTAAAAATATGAAAAGGAGAATACAACCGAGGCCTTGATGTTGTAAGGTCCCTTCCAACAGTCCCTTGTTTCCCACACACTTTTGATCCATTGATTCCATGACTATAGATATGAAAGTCACTCACAATCTATCTTGACAAAGAAAAGCTCAAAGACACTCTAACCAAGCTAACAATCTCAAGCCAAATTCTCAAGCTCAATCCAATCTAACTTTCTCCATGAGAAATCTTCTCCTTTTATAAGTTGAAGCAGATAAGGTGACGAGGTTAGGGTGATCCCACTAAATCATAAATGCAAGTCAGATCCAAACCAATCAGAGGCCACCTCACCACAAAAGCTTCTCCTTCTAGAAGCATCGAGAAGATGCTCATTTTTCCCATGTACGAAAATAGTCACACCCCCAGAACTGAGCAGAGGGTGACGACATCATAGGATAGGTATAATGCAGCATGTGACGATACAAGATCATCTCACCCCTAACATAAGGCAGGGTGCGGCGATCCTTCTTAGTAAGGTTTTTTCAAAGGAAACGACAACTTCTTCTCTCAAGAAAATTTCTTCTCCTTTATTTCTTTAGGATTTCAGGCCACTGACCCCTTTGAAGGAAAAAAATAGGTTTACATCATTAATGGTCATAAGGGTGATGAAAATAATGTGTAACAAGGCCATAGAAGGCTACGGTTATCAATACAATTTGATGTTGATCCACAAGAACTAAATGAAATTTTCCAAGGGATTATGCAACCTAGAACTGGTAGGCCTCCTTTCCAACCACATAGAAACTTCCTTGGTGTTTGTGTCCCCCCTCATGTTTCTATGCAGCCAGAGCCACCTTCTAATGATGGCTGGCAAGATATTGTACATCAACATGTTGCACATCATCATGTTTGGACTACAATATCATTACCATTTCCCCCTCCTCCACCACCATTCAACCCAAATTTCCAAGCTGATTGTGTCCCCTCACTAGTCCAGTCCTATCATGTAAGAAAGAGGTTAAAAAATTCCATCCCCAAGCCACAATTAGATAAAGGAAAAGGGGTGGCTATTTCCTCCAAGTCTTCCAAAGACTCCTCTGAATCAATGTCCTCTCATCTCCACATAAAATATAGTTGCTCCCATGTCATAAATGAAATCCACCCACAAGTTTCCAATCAATTGAAGGTTGTTGCACAAGACAAATCAGAAATAGGATCAAAGGAAAGAAGTAGTGAAAAGAGGCAAACCGCCTGTCATAGTAAATATGGATTTTAATGCTATTTTTTAGAGCATATTTTATTGGTATGATGACAAGATGTTTTGGACAACAAACATTTATTTTGACAAAATGTTTTAGACAACATGGATATAATTATTTTTTGGGGCAATACTCATGTTTTATTTTGATACTAAAATGTCTGACTATTTATATGAGGATGGGAGTTACAAGGTGGATATTTTAGTTAATTTTTTGGGTGTTATATTTAATATTTTGATGATCATTAAAGAAATGAAAATTGGAGTGACAAGGGGTCCCACCTATTTAGTTGTTATTTAAATAGACCCTTATTTATGTATTATTATTTATTTGTCTCAACTTATTATTTAAGCTAACTAAGATTAACAAAAGAAAGGTAGTTGAAATGCCATAACTTATTGGGAAAGACTAAAAGCTCAATCAAAAGAAGAGACAAAAGGAGAGAGAAAGAAGAAGGGGAACTTATGATATAAGGTCTTCTCTATACTTGTGAGAGAATTGTTTTCTTCATTCATTCTGAGTTTACTAGAAAGCTAAACCATCTTGATGACAACAAGATATTATAAAATCAACATGATTGAAAAATAAATCATATCTTTCAACAACTTGTTTCTAAAGGTATATGATCTATCTTTGATAGTATGTGTGTTCTTGTTTATTTGTGGATTAAATTTCATGACTCATAAATAATATTTTCATATTCAAGTGATAGTACTTTTATGGAAAATTGATCCAGATATTTAAGCTTCAATTTTCTTTTGTTGACAAAGTCTTTTTGTATGGTGCCCATCAGAGACTTCTAAATTTGACTTTGGTCCCACTCTTGTAGGGGTTTGTAAAGAGAGTTCTTCTTTGTATCTCAGAATGAAGTTAATATAAAAATCAGATTTCTGATTTCAGTCTCACATGTGTATCTTAATGATATTTTTTAGATTTTTCTTTTATCCTTGCCTCTTATCTATGTACATAGTTATGTGTATTTTTGTTTTCTTTCTTTTGAAAAGTTACATATAATGTATAAAATTAGCCTTGGTTCCTCATGCATATTACCTGTGGATCAAGTGATGTTTTTTTATTTTATGTCTATAAACCCCAAGTAACATTCCCAACTATATTGCCTTAGCCTAGCAAGATCTGAAAATGTTTAAGGTTCTTCATACCTTTTCCTCAACATTTGTTTGGCGACCATACTGAGGAGATCTTTCCATATCTCTATGGTTGATTGTATCACTATTGTATTTTATTTTCCAGTTTTGTTCGATTACTCTTCGACTGATAATTCCATGACAGTATCTGTTGTGAGACAACCGAATATTGGAAACAATCTTGATGACCAGACCAACATTTCCTTGACTTTATTCAACACTATTTTAGAAATTGCTAGTAGTTTTGCTGAACTTGAATGATCTTGGGAAGTAATTGAAAGGTACATAAATATACGTGAACGTTGGGAAGCCAGGAAAAACAACCCATAAATCAACAATAACCTTTTTCCCCTACTGTAACATTTTTTTCTTACTTCTTTAATATTTTATTTCATGTCCTTTAATTATTGTATCTCTCTCTCGAAGATAATTGTCCCCTAAAGTCACCCCTATTTCTGAAATAGGAAGGAGTAAAATTGTCTTATCAACACAACAAAGTGCTCTTAGGAGAACCCTATCTGATTCTGGTAGTTCATGTTCATCACCTATACCTATTACTTTCAGCATGACATGTTCAAGTAGTGGTAGTGGTACTGAAGTTTCCTCCTCCTCACAAGATTCTACTTCATCCGTGATTGGTAGTATATATAGTCATCAAGTCCCTATTCAATCTAGTAACAATCTTGATAAAGTCGTTAAGAAATATGGAATTTTTCAATTTGAGGAAGATTCTACAACCACCCCCTGACATGTGTCTTCTCCCTTGAATATTGCACCAGCCCAACCATTACCAAAATTCAAGGATCATTTACCTAGGTTCTCAGGAAATGGTACTGTTACGAAAAATGAACACCTGATAGAATTTTCTAATTCTTGTCATAATATAGGGGATAATGATAATGACACTTTCATGTATTTATTTGTCGATTCTCTCAAAGGGAAAGATGCATCATATTTTTTTGACCTCCCGCCCAAAATCCTTTCAACTTGGGAAGAATTAGTTTATTGGTTCAAATCCACTTATGGACAACCCAAGCGTACAACTAATCAATCAACGGAATACAATAATATTTCTTATAAAGATGGTGAAACCATTAAATCATTTAACCTTTATTTCACCAAGTTGTACAATCAAATTCCCAATCTAATTCATCCTCAAAATCAAGCTGCCTTCATGCCTTATTATAATGTTTTACCTTCTCCTTATCATCATAGAATTAAAGAAAAGGACATTGACAATCTTGGTTCCACCCTTTAGGCTTACCTAGAATATGAAGAGCAACTTGAAAGAATGGGTCTTAGTAAGGGAGACTTGGTCAAGCAAATAGATATGTATGCAATTCTATAGCTCATGCAAGTTATCAGTAATAGGATGATATCATATGAATGAAAAATAATTTCTTCTTCCTCTTCCCCCGAGGCTTCTTCTTCCCTAGCACCTTTTAGAAATACCGATGAAACCACTTTTCATCCAAAGGCCATAATGGCTCTCACTTGGTGTAACGTTTTTGAAGAAAATCACGATGATAATACCTGCGAAGTTAAAATAAATGCTAGAGATAATATTTTTAGCAAAAGGCCCAATACCATTATTGTTGTTTTAGATTGGGATAAACCAGAGGATGTTATGGTAGTGAATACTAGGAATAAATCTTACACTTCCAAGAGAAAATTTGATCTTCCCCACACTTCTTCTACCCCAAGTTCATCTTCTCAAAGTGTCGATACACAAACTGTCAGAACCTCAAGCAATTAAGGAGTATATTCTCCTCTTCCCTCTTCTAAGTACAATATCCTTAACCAATTGGATAATATCAAAGTTGATGCTACCCTTTTGGACATAGTTTTCATCCCAGAACAACAAAAGCATATTAAGAAATTTATGGAAGGTAATATTTCTACTATAGCCAATCTATTTGAAGAGTCAAAGGAAGAAGATTCAATTGTAAATATAATAGGTGTAAATAAATTTAGGAACCCTATAAAAAACCCTCCTTTCTATATGTTAATAAAAATCATGGATAAAATAGCTCTTTGTTTCCTAATTGATGGCGAGGCTAGTCCAAGTGTGATGTCTAAAATAATCATGGAAGAGCTTGGTTTATCTTGTACCAACGAAAATTCTAGAAGCATTCTCTCTTATAATAATATGAAACAATAAAATAAAGGTGAAATCAAAGATGTAACCTTAGTTTTGTGTACGCATCCCGAGATAAGGACAACTCTCAATATCTAAGTGATTGATATGTCAGTGAGTAGCTACTCAATTATTTTGGGAAGGGACTAGAAATCCTTAATTGGTGGATACCTCTGACTTGATGGTACATATTTATCCATCCATCAAAATGGAAAGAAAATTATAGTTCTTAGGGAAGGAAGAATTTAACCCTATATAGAGAGTATTCCCCAAACTAAAATTTGGGGGTATACTCTATCTTTTCTGATGAAGGTGAAACTAAAATTGAACCAAATGATTTTGATGATGACATGTGGAACATGCATTTCGATGGCTCATGTTCAAATGAAGGTAATGGAGATGACACCATTCTATATTCTCCGATAGGAAAAATTCACAATTTCTCTTATAGGTTGTAATTTTCTTGTACAAATAATGTCATTGAGTTTTAAGCCTTATTGTTGGGCATTGAAAATACATATAATCTTAGTTGCACACACATTACATTTTTTGGTGATTATGAACTTGCTATGAATCTTGTATGATAGATTTATGTAACAAACAATAAGTTACTTAAATGTTATACCCAAGATGTTTGGATGTTGATTTCAACTCTATTATCATTTAACATCACTCATGTTAAAAGGGAACTTAATTCAATGGCTGATAGATTAGCTATTTTTGCATATTCTCCTACTCGACAACTCTTACCTCAAAAAAATGATTGTACGTTCCAATCTCTATACCATCCTCATCTCCCTGATAATGTAGAATCATGTCAGTTTTTCTCGAGTGACGAAGGCATTTGCGCTTTCATGAAAAATGAACCTTTTAATCCCAAGGAAATCATCTATGTTGAGAATGAAAAATTTCCTAAAGGCTTGAATCCTCTCAAGAGTTCATTTTCGTCAAGTGATGTAGGAAAAAAATAAACACATAAGGAAGAGGAGTCAAAAAGGAAAGTTGGTGATACCATTTCCTTGAATATTGGGACATCTGAATCACCAAATATCATTAAATTAGGTGCCCAATGTTTTGATAAAGAGAAAGAAAAATTTACAGAGTTACTCCGTGAATTTCAAGATGTTTTTTCCTGGTCATACGAGGATATTTGTGGTTTTTATCTGACTCTTATACAACATGCCATTCCTATCAAGGAAGGGGAAAAACCAATTAGGAAAAGACAAACACCTATTAATCCTATGCTTGAAGCCACCATTAAGAAAGAATTGGAAAAAATGTTGAAAGATCATATAATATTTCCAGTTAAGTATTCTAAATGGGTTTCAAATATGGTCCATGTTCAGAAAACTACTAGTCACATCAGATTATGTGTCGATTTCCATGAATTAAATAGGGGAAGTGTAAAATACCATTTTCCGCTTCCTAATATGGAGATGATTTTACAATAGGTTGCAGGATATCAAATTATGTCCTTACTTGACGGTTTTCTGGATATAATCAAATCAAGGTAAAAAGGACTGATAGATCAAAAACCACATTTACCACTCGCTCGGGCACATTTTTTTATGAACATATTCCTTTTGGATGATCTAACACATGTGCCACTTTTCAAAGAGATATGCAGACAGATTTTGACGATCTAATCGGTAAGATTATCCAAGTTTATTTTGTCTATTGGACTGTTTGTTCTAAAAATTGTTTGGATCATTTCAGTCATCTTAGAAAAGTTCTCATGCGCTGCAGAAAATTTGGTGTTTCTTTAAATCCTTCCAAATCTATTTTTGGTGTCACAAAGGGTAAGATTCTCGGTCACATTGTTTCTGATTTGGGGATAAGTATATATCTAGAAAGGATTTCTTCCATTCTAAACCTCCCTTCCCCCACCTCCAAGAAATAAGTTCAATCTTTCATGGGTATTCTTAATTTTGTTCGTAGATTTGTTCCTGATTTTATTCTCATGGTTAAAGAAATAAATAATATTTTAAAGAAAGATCGTTCTTTTTCTTGGATAGATGATGTCGAAAATTATTTTCTTAGGATTAAGAAGGTGATCAGTTCTACACTGGTTTTGGTGAAACCAAATTTTGAGAAAGACTTTATCATGTACACCAATGCCACTAAGGAGACAATTTATGTTATCCTCTTACAATGTGATGACCAAAACAATGAAAAGCATGTAGGTTACATGAGTCAAATTCTATCAGATGAAAATATCAGATACTTTTGTATTGAGAAACATGCTTTTTCTCCTGTTAAATCTATAGAAAAAATTCACCATTTTGTTTTGGGCAAACACAAGTAGGTAAAAGTCCCTTTTCCTACTGTCAAATTTCTACTTTCAGAAACTTACCTCTCAAGAAAACTTGCACATTGGCTTGCAAAAAATCAGGAGCATGATTTGACAATCATGACTTCTAAGAGAATCAAGGGATGAGACTTAGCCCTTCACTTAGCTTAGCAGCCTGAACTAAGTGAAGAATTTGATGACCAAGATAATCCTCTATCAATGTTATTTTATATTGAAAATCAGAATATCTCTATATTTTAACATCCTTGGTATAAAAATATAGTGTATTGTCTACAGTATGAAAGGTGCCCATATGATTTGGATCCCCATAAGAGAAGGAGACTCCACCTTGAAGCTTCAAAGTATATTGTTTTAGGAGACTCCTTGTTTAGAAGATTTTTTTATGGTTTGTTGCTTAGATGTGTAAATGATGAAGAAGAACATAAATTATTACATGAGATCCATGGATCATCGATATTTTTCATTCATATTGGTGCCCATTGATCCACTAAAGATACCACATTTAAGATCATAAAAAATGGTTATTAGTAGCCTTTATCTTTCATGATTCCTATAAATTTGAGAGGCCCTATGATAAATGCCAAAAATTCACTGGTAAAGAACATCTTTATGCCATGCCTTTACAACCTGTCCTTCCAGACTTCCCTTTTTCTAAGTGGGTTCTAGACTTTATTGGCCCAATTAATCCTTCATCCTCTGCATGGCATATCTTTATTTTGATATCCACTGATTATTTTACCAAGTGGACCGAGGTTGTCCCTCTTAGGCACATGCAAGAAAAATAGGTAATTTCTTTCTTAGAGTCCAATATATTTTCCACATTTGGCCTCCTATTAGAAATCATTTCGGACAATGGGCCAACCTTCATTTCTGCAAAATTGATCCAATTTCTGGCTAAATTAGTTATCAACCATTTCAAATCATCTGCTTATTACCCTCAGGGAAATGGATAAGAAGAGTCCACTAACAAGAATATGGTCAGGATTATAAATAAATTTATAGAAGACAAATATCACTAGTGGCACACACTTCTAAATTATGCTCTTTAGGAAGACTGTAAAACCACTAAAGAAAGTTGAGAATTTACTACCTTTCAGATAATATAGGACCAAGAGGATATTCTTCTTATTGAATTAGATATTTCTTCCTTACGGTTGATGTTACAAACTGAAGAATTAAATTTTTCTAGTATTCCGAAAGGATAAATACATTGTTAGCCCTGTAAGAACAAAGGAATTTTTCCTTGGAAAATATGAAAAGGAGGCAACAAACAATGAAGAAGTATTTAAAAAAACGAGAAAAGGTTGCTAAATTTAAGATTGATGAAAAATTATTACTATGGGAGTCAACCCTTGCTGATAGAGGGAGGCATTCTAAAATCCAAAAGTTATGGCTAGGTCCTTTCAAAATCACTTCTATCCTTGACCCAAATTCACATCTTCTTAAAGACATGGATGAGCAATGGTTTTCTTACAGTACCAACGGTTCCCACCTGAAAAATTATGTGCAACCAACTTCATTGTTGACTCTCTATTATGTAAATATGATTGTTGTATATATTTTTGTCTTACATTTGTTTTGTCACTTTGGTTTATTGAGTTTTGTTTTCTATTGTTTTTTTTGCATGGTCATAAAAAATAAAGTCTGGATAATTTTTTCCATAATTATGTCATTTCTATAAGTATTGTTGATCAATTAAAATAAAGAGATAGACAACTGTTACAATATCTTCCTTTAGAAACACTGATGGAATATCCTTTTTCTTTGAATATTGTTGTAGTATAGCTGGCTTCGATTTCTTCCTTTTTTCCGCTACCCCTTTCCTGCCTTCATTATGAGATTCAAGAGCATATCATAAGAATTATCCTTTAAGTTTTAAAGTGTTATAAGTTATGAACCTTATCGTTTGTTATGCATACATGACCAATTCCCCTCATACATCTCACTTTCCATAAGTTGTTCCACAAAGTCCAGTCTCATCATTTCCTTTAAGCCATTATTTTCCCCCTGTTGCATAACTATTTTCTCAGCATTTTCAATCACCTACTTCTACTAGACTTCAGAACCAAGCATTCTAAGTTCTAAATCTATTGAAAACAGATTTTCACGTGGATTCGTTAGTTTGTTAATGCCCAAAAGCACAACATAAAATTATTTCCTGCAAATAGGTTGAAATGAATTATTACTTATGTATATGTATTAATAATACTAAATATGTGGGACCCCTTTTGAAAAATAATAAGAGAAATGGCTCATCTTGTTTTGCTCATGATTACCTTATGAGAAAGATTTCACAGTTTCAGAATAAGGATGGAGATCCTACCTTCTTCTATGTGCAAATGATGGATGTTGGGTGTGCTAGCAATTTGATTTTAAAAGGAGAAAACATTTATTTCATTAGACATTTTATTTTTTTCTTGCTACACCTAGACTTTGATATATTACTCAAACTCTAAGAAAAATCCACACGAAAACTCATGGTATATTTATATATATGGGAAAATGATTATTATCTTGAATGGTAATCCTCCACTAGCAAGGTATGTGGGACATGTTTATTTTGGTATTAAAGTTAAATGGGTATATAATAGTTATGAAAATCCATGAGGAAGGCCCATTTCGATTTTGAATATGGAAATGATATGTTATGTTGGATATATGATGGTTGATATTGTGTATGTAAAAAGGTCTTGGAGGCTATGTGTGCTACATAGTTCGTTGTGGTTGATGGAATTTAATGTGGAAAGTGGGGAATACATGTGCATTTTCTACATGTCTTTCTTACCGTACCTTGAATTCACTACCTTCACTATACTTCTCACTCTTATTTGGTTTCTCTGGTTAGTAGTTCCTCCATTGTGCTTGGTCTTTGCTAAAAAACTAATTCTTCTCTATTAATTTTCTAGCATTCGTATTATAGGTATGGTATTTTACCTCTTCATTCATGGATTGTTAGCTCCACTCTAGATAAAATAGTCTTATTTGATATTAGAGCTTGCATGTATAATGTGATTGTTTTCCAAAGTTTACAGTGGATTGTTTGTGGGAATTCTGGCCATGTAACATGGATTTCAATGTGAGTTTATCTTTATTGTCATTTAATTTTTTAAAACTGGAAATAAAATTAGGAATTCTATTATGTTTGAGGTATGTGGTTGTGTTGTTTCTGGAGAAAATGTCGGTATTATTATGGTATGACTGTTGGAAAACGTCTTATGGTGAATACATTTGGTTTCACTCATTTCTTGTGAATAAATTCTAAAGGGTTTCCTCTGTAAAAGAAAGGCGGAAATAACCATTGGGATTTGTGACTATTGTATTGTACCCTCACTTCATATCCTAACCTTGTAATATTTGCATCCCTTTCGTATTATCATTACCATTGTTTGAAAATTTATGGAGGCCTTTGTATTGTGTTGTGGTCACTTTGGGAAGTTTGTGAAGAAGTTTGTGATGGAAAGGAATTGTTTTGGATTTTCTTGCAGCCATTCCTAAAAACCTACGCCCATATGTCTGCTCCAGGCCTTGTTTCCCCATATAATATGTGGCCAAGTAAATAAATGTAAACCTGGATTTAAATTTTTATTTATGGTCTCGGGCCAACAGTGGGAAATATTTGTTAGACTCAAAAAATTATGGCTCATTTGTTATTTATATATGAGGGAATTTGGTCGATTTTGAAGGTAGTATGAATTTGATGAAACAATGACCACTAGGTTCGCATTGGGGTTTTGAACCTGGTTTGTTCTTGCATTTGTTATTTGCGGTTTTGGTGTAAATTATATATAATGAAAGGTCGATGGATTTATGCTTATTTTATCATCCTCTCATGTGGAGTTGAGGCATTCTGATTCTGATTATGACTAAGTTGAAATGGATTTGTAAATAGTCTCCTATAGAACATTTTGCTAGTTTAAAAGAATATCTATATTTTAAAGGAAAAAGTGGAAAATGAAACTTACAAGTTTGACTGTCCCAAAATTTTATTTGAATTTTATATTGAGAAGTTAAAAATAATTGTTTCCATGTCATGGATTCTGTGTGTTGAATTTTAAAAACAATGTTATGGAACAAACAATAATTGGTGGGAATTTTGTCATATTAGTTTGGAAATAATTGGCATGGCATACATTGAATATCCAAATGTTTTGGTGAATGATGGCAATGTTGGTTTTAAAATCAATAAATTTTATTTCATGTAATAGAACAAGAATTGTCTCATTCCCATTCATTATCTCATTTTCTTCTCATTATATGCCCAACACCTTGGCAATAAAATTTAAATTATCCCCTATTTTGTTATTATGAACTTGATTTTTAAGGAGAAAGGATTAAAAAGGATTGGGCAATGACTTGAGTTAGAAATTTTGAAATGGAGAAATTGTTTTTAGAAGAAAATGGCTCTGCATTTTGCTTGGATAGTATTCATTTGTTGGTTCCATTCCATGCTACCATTTTTCATTCATTACAAATCCCCTCATCTTCCAAATGACCCTCTAATTCCTTGTTCAATTGAAAATGATTATTGAATTCGATATGTGGTGGGTTGTGTCAATGGATGGATTTCTTATGCTTCTATTGTGAATGATAGAGCCAACACTTTGATTTTATTTAGGTACAATATTAGTGAATGGATTGTTAAAAATTTTCATATTATGATTGGAATATTGATTCAGGATAAAAAAATTTATTAGGGGAAGCAATGGAAGAGGTCCAAATAGAGGTAGAGGAAATAATTGGGAAATATTCCATAGAAGCACATGATCATCAATACATTTTGATGCTAGTCCACAAGAATCAACATTTCCAAGACAGATTCTTCAATTTATTTGGCCAAGGAATTCTGCAACCTAGACCTGAGAGGCCGCCTTTCCAACCACATAAAAGGTTATTTGGTGTACATGTCCCCCCTCATGTTTCTATGTATCCAAAGCCACCTACCAATGATGGATGGCAAGAGATTGTCCATCAGTCTGCTGAAAATCATTATGGCTAGCCTATAATATCGTTACCATTTACCCATCCTCCACCACCATTCAACCCAAATTCCCAAGATTATCATGTTGCTTCACTAGTCTAGTCCTCTCATGCAAGCAAGAGGTTAAAATCTTCCATCCTCGAGGCAAAATTAGATAAAGGAAAAGGGGTGGCTAATGCCTCCAAGTCTTCCAAAGACTCCTTTGAATCAATGTCCTCTCATATCCTCCTCAAAGATAGTTTCTCCCATGTCATCAGTAAAATCCACCCACAAGGCTCTAATCAATTGAAGGTTGTTGCACAAGAAAAATCAGAAAAAGGATCGAAGGAAGGAGACAATGAAAAGAGGAAAACCGCCTCTCATAGTGAATATGGATTTTAATGTTATTTTTTAGAGCATATTTTATTGGTATGATGACAAGATGTTTTGGACAACATGGATATAATTCTATTTTTGGGAAATAGTCATGTTTTATTTTGATACTAAAATATTTTACTATTTATATGAGGATGGGAGTTACAAGGAGAATATTTGAGTTAATGTTTTGGGTGTTATATTTCATATTTTGATGATCATTAAAGAAATTAAAATTGAAGTGACAAGGGGTCCCACCTATTTAGTTATTATTTAAATAAACCCTTATTTATGTAGTATTATTTATTTGTCTCAACTTATTAGTTAAGATAACTAAGCTTAACAAAATAAAGGTAGTTGAACTACCATAACTTATTGGGAAAGAATAAAAGATCAATCAAAATAAGATACAATAGGAGAGAAAAAGAAGAAGGGGAACTTATGATATAAGGTATTTGTTAGATAATTATTTTCTTCATTCATTTTGAGTTTACTAGAAATCTAAACCATCTTGATAGGAAACAAGATTCAAAATAGAATCATATCTTTTAGTAGCTTGTTTCTAAAGGTGTATGATCTATCTTTGACAATTTGCATGTTATTTTTTGTTTGTGGATTAAATTTCATGACTGATAAATAATATTTTGTAGAGTGAAGTGACAACACTTTTATGGAAAGTTGATCCATATCTTTAAGATTCCCTTTTCTTTTTTTGTCAGAGTCTTTTTGTATGGTGCCCATCTAAGACTTGTAAATTTGACTTTGGTACCACTCTCGCAGGGGTTTGTAAAGAGAGTTATTCTTTTTATCTCATAATGAAGTTAATATAAAAATAGTATTTCTGATTTCAACCTCACATGTGTATCTTAATGATATTTTTCATATTTTTCTTTTATCCTTGCCTCTTATCTATGTATACACTTATGCATATTTTTTCTTTCTTCCTTTTGCATAGTTACATATAATATATAAAATTAGCCTTGGTTCCTCGTACATATTACCTGTGGATCAAGTGATTTTTTTTATTTTAGGGATATAAACCCTAGGTATCATTCTCAACTATCTTTCCTTAGCCTAGAAAGATATGAAAATGTTTGAGTAAGGTTCTTCATACCTTTTCCTCAACAAGTGCATATGAGAAAGAGGCCAAGTTGTCATTAATTTGGAAACATAAAACTTACGAGTTGATCTGTGTTGTAGTCTCTCCAAGTCTCCTAAACTTTAGTCCTTGAATACACACATTATTAGGAATAAACTCACTTTTATATCATTAATCTCAATATCAAAACTTTGTTATCATATTCTCATTCTCCCCCCTTTCACCATGAATGGCCCTAGTTATATAAGATTCAATAGGGACAACTAACATACCTAAATGGAGGCTATGGTTGATGATTTTGATGGATTGGATTAGGATTTACCTTTATCCTCATGATCATGGATTTCCCCCAACATGGAATGGAGGATATTCGAGTGAATATTGATGAAAACAATGAAAAAAACCCAAATCCTTCTCGAACCAACTGCCCTAAAAACATGGAAACCTCTATAATTGCAACAAATCTCCCTCCAAGAGGCAGATAAGGTGTCCTATATGCTCCCATATAACTGATAAAGGAGGGAGGACACTCCCTATGCATGGGTAGGGGGGCGTCCTTGGTAAAAAAGAGCCAAAACGACAAGGTAAAAGATGGGTTTTTGACCTCCAAATGATGTTTTTTCTCCTCTAACTTCACTAAGAATGATGATATGTGATTTTTACATGGTCTCAAGGTTGAAATAATTAGGAAAGTATGACACTTATGCCATGAAATTGCCCCATTACCGTTGCAACACTTACGGGGCGAGATGTCGCAATTGTGACACTTAGCAAAGTGAAAAGCGACACTTGCGACCCTTGGATAGGTGTGACAAAATGGTGTATAAAATATTCCCCCCAAATTGTGGGGTCAAAAGAGAAAATGATGGTTGAAACACTTTACAAAATTGGGTATGTCGAGGAACTAAAGTAGGAAAAATATCAAAAGTTGCATACAACCATCAATCAATATACATATATCAACCTGAGGTAGGCATACCCATGCTCGGATAAACGCGACTCAAAGCATGGCCGCCGACCAATACATTGTGGATCCATGAGAGTACCGAGAAAGGATATGGCCACTGACCATATAATGTGGATCCATATCTCTATGAATTGATTAGAATGTAGCCAATATATTTTACACAATGAAGCTACAACATGACCAAACATAGACATATACCAATACAAAGTGGATCTGTGTAAAAATATACAACATGATAGCATTATTATCACTTCAAAATTCACAATCTCCATCGCAACCTGAGATAGGAACATATGTGAATGGAGTTCCATTAAAGGGTCCTAGGGTATTGATCCCAATCCAACACTTGGTATGGTTCTAACCATGTGAATAAATGTGTTGACGTTGAACATGGAAGAAGCCATTTGATTACCGATCAATGATTTAAATCGTTGACAAGTGCAAAGGAGATACCCAATGATGAAAATGATTCCCAAGGTACCCCTAGTATAGGCCATCAAGTGTGAATGTATGATATGAATTCAAACACTCATGAAATCATCCGATCAGAGGTTGATGATGTAAATATAGTTTCAAATGCGAGGAAACCTACCATTAAGGCATGTAGGTTCCAATATACTGACCAATTTCTAAATCTAGTTCATGGATGATGTGTTGAAGTTGATGAGAGTAGACTTGTTGAAGGAGGGCCTTGATGTATCCTCCATCAAAGACATGAAACAAATGTAATATATTGATGAATAATGATGGATCAAAAGAGTGTGAATTTACACAAGGATGCTAATGTATGAAACTGAAGATATTGACTTCCCTTGAACATGTAATGGCGTGAAAGGTGACTTCGCAGCATTGACTCAATGATGTATGGACCAAATATCAGATGTGGAAAAATACAAAGGCTCTCTTGAAATGATTATGATGATACATAAGATGGAAATGGTAGGGATAAGAAAAGATAACCGAAAATGGAGGTAAGTGTCATGTTCAAGGCTGACAAAATAGATTCCAAAATGAGGAAAAACTCGACCCACTTCTCAATTTTTCCCCCAAACAGATATGCGAGTACCTCTCTTTTTTTAGCGATCTCAAGAAGGATAAAAAATTCTCGTTCCCAAAAAAGGTTCCTTTAATGTTTAGTTTTACGATTCCAAATAAGGGAAACTCGATGGTATTTTCATATTTCGATAGGTTGAAAAGATTCTATAAAGAAGATATCACAATGAACTTTTTCATAAAGTTACTCTCTAGAGCCCGAAAAAGTATAAAACAATACCTAGGATAAATCTCCTAACCAAGATGTCTAGGGAATTCCTTTTTCATAAATAGTATGATGAGACCAAAAAAGAGATAAACGAATTCTCAACAGATGTGCTTTCAATTCAGCTTAATGAGCTTGAAAGATAGCAAGATTGCTCGACAATAGTTTTTTTTTTTAAGGAGTTTGAAAAGAGCTTAAAGAGTTCTCTGTAATGAGATCTTTTTTTCATAGAGTGGTGATTTCAAAGATGAAAAAGAGATAAAACAATCATTTAAAGATTCCCTTTCTAATCCTTTAAACGAGTGTTAAAGGAGACAAGTTCACTTGAAAATCTTTTCATGTTTAGGGAGTCCGAAAAGTGCTTAATGGAGACTCCAAAGAGTTCCTTTTTCATATATTTTTTATGAGTCCAAAAAAGTGATAAAGTAGACTTAGTGACCTATTATCATGTATTAAAGAGGACGAGAAAGAACAAATACTGAGCTTAGTATAGATAAGACAACTATGTGATGATGGGAACAACCCCCAAATGACGATCACTCCTAGTAGTGTATCTCTCTAGAAGTATTCCCCCCCCAACTACATATATGAAATCTAGTGGCTTGATTCTAGCATGATGTATAGTGGTTGGAAAATTCCCCCCCAAGTGTCATTTCCTCGCTCGGCTCTTCTTCTTTCCTTGTTTAGACATCCAGTTACTAGTAGGAATATGTTCACCGAATGGGGAAGAAGAAAGAGTAATAATGGGTGGAGGAAAAGAAAGGTCAAGTATTCGATCAAAAGGAAGACTCGACATAGATGGAAAATTTTGTAGGAGGGTATCAAAAGAGGAAGCCGACTAGGATGAAAAAGAGTGAGGATCTGACACCATCAAAGAGGGGTCGTGAGAATATGAAATGGAAGAGGTATGAATGGAATGATAGGCAGCCTCTGTGGAACTAGGTGCAACCCAAGGATTTAAAGATCCGAGGGATTTGGGTGCCATGGATGAAATCATGTTAATCAAAGAAATATGGTCAATAAGTTTAGGGGCGGGTAGGGAGAGAGTCCCCATAAGGGTAGAGTATTTAAGAATATCAACCCCTACACTATTGTACGCCACTTTTGAATATCTGATTAACGAGACACTATTTTTGCTACTGGGAGTAGTATGGGGTATGTAGTAGTCAAGTTGGTCAATTGTTACAATTTTCCCTTGCTGAGGAAATTGCAATGTATGGAAGACCGAGGAAGCAACAATGAACACAACATAAAACCAACTATGACCAAGCAATAAATTGTAATCAAGGGATGCACCAAGCACTTCAAGTTCTACTAAAATGGTTTTTCCCCATATCTCCACAACTAACAAATTTAATATCCCATACGGTTTAAAATCATCTCCATAAAAATCTTTGAGGGTGGTGGGTGACTAGTTGAGACTAGGAGAGCTAATGATTTTCCAATAGGATAACAACATGATGTAGGTGGAGGCTCCTTCATCCAATATGGTATGATGGATGAATTTCCCACAAACACCAGATCAAATATGAAAGCAAGTTGGTGGGATGACCTCAGTTTAGAGTGGTCCAAACTAAACATGATGACACTAGAAGTTTCGACATCTATAGCTCCTATAGAAGACAACAAATTTCCACGTCGATTGAGATAGTTTTGTGGAACTTCAAGAGTCAACATGACATAAGGTGCTTGGGACAAATCCTCAACAATATTATAATTATGAGCAGAACGAGAACTGGGATTAAAAGATGACTTTTGAATTGTACCTTTTAGTGGGAGAAATACTAACTCAAAGGTGGGATTCTCTATATGGAGAGAGCCGAAAAATGGAGGAGAAACATATGAGGTGGAGGATTTATCATTATCACCTCTAGGTGTAGTGTTTTCTGGAACAAGGTCATAATTATTATCCCTAGTTGTGAGGTCAATAGTCTTAAACATGAAAACTTCTTTAGGTTGATGGGAATTAGAAGAAGAATCCCCTTGAGGAGGATGAACTGCATTACCCTCTTACAAAGTGGAAGGATTTTGGGCAACCATTTGATGTTTCTAAGGGGGAAAGGGATTACTAAAGAAAGTGGTCCGAGGTCCCCCTTTTAGAAATTGATTGACTTCATCTCGGTGGGGAAAATCCTATGTATAATTATCCTCTGCATAAATGAGGCAAGGATAGTTGGATGTTCTTTTAGGATGGTTCTTGGTAGATGGATCATGATTTTTAGTACCCTTATGTTGGTTCAAAGATGATTTAGATTTACCCTTATTTTTCTTCTTTCCTCCAGTTTGTGAGGATGAATTGGATTGGACTAAATTCACCTTGGAGGATTTCGTATAAGGGAAGTAGATGTAGTATTTCCATCGACATCGGTGCCTTGGGTGGGGTCTGATGGATTCGTCGATGGTTGGGGAGCATGTGGAATGAAATTGTAGAGAGTGTTGGATTGGGAATATACCAAGTCCAGGTATTGAGCATGACCAATATCCTTCTCCTTGGTAATAATGCCTCCCATGGAAACATCTCATGCAATGGGTGGTAGAAGTGACTTCATGAACCAATATGCCAATAGCTAGTCCTAAATAGTGGCTTTTATGAGATGTATCTGCCTCCTCCATTCATGAATGTGATCAGATATGTGGGCGGAGGTGGATTATTTTAGTGATGTCAAAATCTCAGTACTGGTCTCATACCATATTGGCAATTTGAAGTGAGTGAGAAAATCCATAGCGAGGGAATTGAAGTCACCGAAAGAGTATTGTGTCAACTCAATATACCATTTTTCCGCTGAACCTATAAGAGTTCATTGGAAAATATGCAACCTGATGGAATCATCCATCAAGGATTTGGAGCAACACCATAGATGGAAAATTATAACATGGGTGTTGGGGTCTTATTTGATCTTACCATCGAATTTAGGAATATCATAAGGAAATTTGTGAGGGATTGGTGGTGAAAAAGTCTGATGTCGAATAGGGTCATTGGTCAATCATGAAAAATTAGGTAGATATAGGGTAGCTAGGAATGGTAATTTTCAATTGACTTATGGGTTCATGTAATAGTGATGTGGCATGGTTGAAACACTAGTGGGACCCTGAACAGTGGGAAATGGTCCCGCCACAAATTTTTGTGGTTGGAGATGTGCATGTTTGGATGATCCTCCCATGAATGGTTGTGTATAGGGTGGAGGTGGATATGCTCCAGCTTGAGGTTTAAAAAAACCTTCATGGGATGTTTGGGGTTGGGGGTTTGGTTGATTCCATAGTGAGTTCAAACTTCCTAGATATGGTAGTCTAGTGGTAAGATTATGAGGATCTGTCAGAGGAATTTGGCCCCCAACTCCATAATGACTTCCCATGGAATACTTCAGCTTGGATAGTGGTTGTCCACTAATCGGGTATTGAACCCCTACTGAAACCTGACCTCTTATTGGATTTTCCCCTCCATCATTAAATAAACCTTCAAAAAAGTATGGGCCACTAACTAGATGCTTCCCCCCAACTACATATTCTCCCTCATCTAGGTATTAGCCTTCGGTTAGAGGTTACCCCCCATCAAAAGCTGGAATCACTAAATTATGTTTTCCCAATTATGATGAGTGACCTTCATATGTAGGTATCCCTTTGGTAGAAGGTTGATATCCCACGGGGTTTTGAGCCCCTCCTAGAAATAGTCTACTAAGTGGAGGTTTCCCCCTAGTGTAGGGTGTATAAAGGAGGTATTGTAAAGGAAGGAACATGGATAAGAAATAAAGTATGTGAGAATGGAAATAGTGTAGGAATGTGACTCTGGGGAACATTCATCTGAGCCAGTTGGGAGACATGATGAAGTATCAAATTTTCCCCTAATGGGGGAGGATGCTGAGAGGTGAGATGAATCACCAAAATTTCCTCCAATGGGGAGGTAGCGGGAAATGAAGTATGAAAGGAAAGAGCCATGCCATAGGTAGGTATATGAGGTGCATGCTAAGGATCCCAATGTGGTGGGTGAGGAATTGGGTTGAAGGTTAATTCCAACCTATCAAATATATTTTGACATGAGGGTTTCCTCCACACAGTTTGGATAGAGGTCTGACTAGGTAGAAGAGTTGTAAATCCTACTGATAGGTTTGGCTATTCCAATTCCATATTCACAATCTATTCAAAAGGTACAAGTTGTAGTCGAGGATAATTATTTTTAAATTCCCTAGAGGAGTTTACCTGTACTAGAAGTGGACCAAGAGGGTCATATAAGGGTGGGTTTGCAGGAGGGACAAAACCTTCCTGAAAATTGGGTCCCTCTGGGTGATCCACCAAGGGAGTAGTTGCACTCCCAGATTCAGAATAATTCTCTTCGTGGATAAATTCCTCCCAAAAGAGGTCTTCACGTGAATGAGGAGGAAAATTTTCATAATATTCAAGAGGAAAGCATTGCATCTTACGAGACCTACATGGAACTTGGTCAGCCAAAGTGAAACTACAAGAATAAAAATCTTAAGGCCAACTAACGAAAACAAACAACACACGCTAAAATAATCTAAGAAGCAAGCAAGAAAACCAATACCTTCTCACAGTGAAACCACTAGTTGGTGATGAAATCCAATGTCGCAGAATCAAAATGAAAAGGGGATGGGGTAGATTAGGTGGAACAATTACATTGGTGACCTTCTAAATGGACTTATTCCTTGGTGCAAGTTCTCAGATGGTAGAACCATGGGTATACCCTCCAAGGAGCCCGAGTGAGTTTGACCAATKTCTATCCTAGTTTCAATGAAGACTTGCCCCTTCACCACCACCTTGTGCAAGAGCCCTAAAAGTAATGGTCACTAGGGATACTGCCTACAACACCAAAGCCTAGGAAAACAATCGACAATTGGGTTGTACACCAAAGGGTAGGGKTTTTTAAGGCCTGAAATCCCCTTGAGAAGGCCTACACAGGGTTGTCTTCCCAAGTGATCCCCAAGTGCCTTTCGACACCATTTGTAATATGTGAAAAACACACCACCAATACTAACAAATAGGGGTTAGTTACTCCTATAGTCTCAATTTGACCTCGTGATTGACCCTTGTGTGAGAAGGGCTGCCAAGGATAATGACGTGGAAAATGGATTTCTATCCCTAACATAGGATGCTACATTTATTTAATAGATTTGTATAGTTATTCTCACCACCTAATCCAAATCTCTAAACTTAATTTAATATTGGTTTGAGGAGCCGTAAGATTTATTTCTAGATATATTTTAATTAGCGCTTAATTATAAGGTTGTTTTTTACTCAAGGGTATGTGGAAGTGAAACTGATGATATGATGACCTTGACTCCAAAAGAGAGTGCAATAGAATGAAATTAAAGTATTTCATTCGATGAGTTCTATGTACGAGAGGGAGAATAGTTTCACTTTTCTTTTCAAAAAGTAACTCAGCCAAATCCAAATGCAAATCCAACAACCGATGAACACTTCCTAAATCCTAAAAAATGCCCAAGATAACACTACCAAAATGAACCAAAGTACTACTTGCAACAAAAATTTTCAAATGAAATGATTTGAATATTTTTTATTTTTAAAATTTAATGAACAACTTAAAAAAAAAAAAAAAACTTTTGCATCATAATCAACAATGACAAGATTAAAATATTTGACTCAAATCTCCAAGAGAAAGAAATGAAGAAAGAAACAAAACAATTCAAAGAAAGACAAGAATGAAAAATACCCTTAAACCACGAAGATCAAATCACACTTCTAAAAAAAGTGTAGGATATTTTCACAATATGAAATCAACAAGGTAACTTGAGAATGAAACTCAATAGATGAGAAATCAGGGAAATGAAACATATCAAGAAAAAACACACCACTCAAGCTAAGGGGTAAAAAGACTCCTAAGAAAGGATGCAATAGAAAATTTAGATGAAACAAATGGATATGAAAAGGTAAGTAAAAATTCTCATTCAATAAAAATCATCCAGTGAGAACAAATACAAAGTCCACACACCAATAAGAACAGTTATGAGCATAAAATTGAGAGAAAATCAGAGAAAAATGGGCCCAAAACAATTTTGCAGAAGGAGGATGCCTCATTGTAAGTGTAGACAGGGTGTCCTAAGAGGGAGGATGCTCCATAATAGGCTATCATGGGGTGTCCAGGATGCTCCTCAGGGGTTCTACATGGGTTATTCTTTAAGACATGAATGCTCTGATAAATCCCGTGGGGTTTGAAAACTAAGAAAATTTCTAAGAAAACTGTACAATTAAGGAGATGGATTAGCTAGGTTTAGAAAGGGTTGCAAGAAGAGAAAATCAAATCTCAAAAAGTAATTTATTTTAGGGATATAAAACAAGAAGAACAAAGTATTCTACCCAGTATCGTCGCCAAAAAATGTAGTGGAAAAACTACTCCCGCGGAAAGATGAAGTTACCCTCAACCAGGTTCCCTTCAGTTGAGACAGTTAAAACAAATGGTTCCATATACTCTAATATTCTTTTCCTATGTTAGTGTTTTGTAGGTTCAAAGGAGAGAGAGAAATTATTTGTGTACTTGTCTCTATAGGTTGTCCTTGCAACATTTAGTGGTTGAGCTCGAAATATGAGTGATTTCTTGCGAGATTAACCTCAAAAAAAACCAATTCCTCTTCCTATTTCTATCCAATGTTAGATAACAACAATACCATATAACAAACAAGGATAAAGATACCAAACAAGAACTGAACAAAATGGATATGAGAAATAGGCCAAGTTATCATTAATTTGGAAACATGAAACTTACAACTTGATCCATGTTACAGTCCCTCCAAGTCTCCAAAAATTCAGTCCTCAAATACACAGCTTATGAGAAAGATCTTCGCTTTGATATCCTTACTCTGAAGTTCAAATTTTTTTTATCGTATCCTCATTCTCCCCCCTTTCACCATGAATGGCCCTAGTTATATAGGATTCAAGAGGGCCAACTAATTGGCCTAAATGGAGAGTATGATTGAGTATTTGATGGATTGGATTAGGATTTATCTTTATATTCATGATAATGGATTCCCCCCAACATGGAATGGAAGAGGTTTGAGTGAATCTTGATGAAAAAATGCAAACAACCCAAATCCTTCTCGAACCAACTTCCCCCAAAACATGGAAACCTATCTAAATTCAAGGACGCTCCCCCCAAGAAGCAAAAAGGGAATATTAGATGCTCCCCTATAACTAATAAAGGAGGGATTATGCTCCCTATGCATGGGTAGGGGGGATTCTTTGGTAAGAAAGGGCTAAAACGACAAGGTAAAAGATGGGGTTTCGACCTCTAAATGATGTTTTTCCTCCTATAACTTAACTAAGGATCATGCCATGTTATTTTTACATAGTTTCAAGGTCAAAATACTAAAGAAAGAAGGACACTTACACCATGAAATTACCTGATTTCAATTGCGACACTTAGAGGATGAGTTGTCACAAGTGCGACACTTAGCAAAGTGAAAAACGACACTTATGGCACTTGTCTAGGTGTGAAAAAATGGTGTATAACAATGACCCATTTCTAAGAGTAATGAGCAGTGTGGTATATGGATAGGAGGAACATGGAAGGTCTACATGTAGTTGTTGTTTTATTCATAAGATAAGTTTCTTTCATATACTAATTTAATTATTATGTGTAATTATGAGTTTCTGTTATGAAACTCTGTTAGAATTGTGTTTATGAATTATTATTGTTATCTTGCACAACTCTGTTCATATGAAAAACTTTATTTATTAAATTTATGGTATCAAAGGTCAAAATTTTGTGTGGCATTCCCCAACTTGGGGCTAGGGATTCTACAAGGAACCAACAAGTACAAAGGTAAGCTTCCTTTCAAATTCATTACTTTTTCTAAAGTTTTCCATTTTTCTTCCAAAATTCCTTATGCAAGGGGTTCATATAGTGATGAAGAAGAAGTTCCTAAGAAATAAAATAAATATAATAAAAGACACAATGAAATTAATAAAGGATTATTTTTTTAAATGAAAATCCTCTATTCAAAAGACAATTGTTCCTCATCTGATGAAGATGATGATAGTGTCATTGATTCAAGCAGAGTACTCTTTATGGATTCAGAGACTTAAGAGGAAACTACTGAAAATACTAAAGGAGACTATGAAGAAGAAGGAGAAGTGAATCTTGAGGCAGAATTGATCAGTTCCTTAAGTGATTTAACAATAGAAAGGAAGAAAAACAAGTCTCTCAAGGAAGAGTTAAGTAAAATGAAGGAAGGCTTCCAAAACCATAAAAATATTTTTGAATAATCCAAGCATACTATCATAGATCTAAGGATTTAGTTGGAAGAAGACAAAGACATTGAAGAAATGCTCTTAATTATGAAAAATCTCTATGTAGGTAGTAAGATTTGTTATACAAAAAATAACAAATTGTAACTATTAAGCTCATTTTAGCGTTAATACATCAGTCCCATAACTTCTCTCTGGCCCATCTAGTCCTTGTGTTGAAACTGCATTTTTTTTACCACTTTGTAACGTTACCTGATTCCCTAGGTACCATTCAGGCTATGTAATAGCCAAATAAATTTAACATCCATTAATTACATAAACTATAACAGTAATATCTACTCGATTTCAGAAAATTCAATAATTCCTTTTAATTGAGCACATACGCATTTTAAATTGATCAATGAATAATAAAATTTTATAATAGAATAAAACAAATACATAATTTTAAAATACCTTGGTTTGATGCTAATTCCTCCGATCTGGTTGTTCGTT
>SNQJ01S0010097.1:166691-183826 GCA_010110895.2 Picea sitchensis | reverse complement strand
ATTTGGTGCTCATAAGAATGATAATGTACATAAAATAAAGATTACTTATAATATCAAGAAGAAGAGGTTTTCTCCCTTTATGGGTTTCCTCAGGAATATTTGTCTCTGTATATTTCATGTGTGTGATTAATGTTGAATATTCTATTGATTACTTCCCTACATTATTGTTATCATCATTGAGTGTTATATAATGAGTTGAAAATGGGCATAATTGTTTAAGAACAATAACAATTGATTCACCCCCCCTCTCAGTTGTTCAACAATTCTCTCTTACCTATGTGACATGCAATATGGACCTGTCAAAACCATCATAAATTTTAATCTCATTCTCAACAATTTGAGGATCATAACTAGAATATCTTCATAATTCCACGTGAAAACATCACGAAACTCATTAAACAATGAAGTATAAATTTCAATTTCTCAAGGAGAACAATATGCCCTAATGGATATGTTTTCAATGACATGTGGCTTCACTGAGACATTGATTGGTATTTTATTTGATATTTTTTCCAAATTCCCTTTTGAATGCACATCATGTTCTATAATCACTACAAGCATAACACCTTCTTACGGAGTTTTTTATGTAACCTTCCCGAAAATTTTATCCCTTAGCTATTTATAGTGGAGTTTGTTAACAAAGATGGGTGGCTAGAGGTTTTTCTGATGGTTTTTTTTTTGTGTTCCTTTNCATCGATGTGGATATAAAACATACCACATTGGTGCTTAAATGTTCAAACAAACCATCACTGTTGATAGCCTAGGTTCTTAGCGGAGGTAGGTGACTAGAATCTTTTGCGGAAGTTTTTTTCGGTGTGCCTTTAAGGTATATAAGCACTGGTGCATACATGAAAAATAAAACGCTAGTGCATTGATTTTTAAAATCACTACCATACTTTATAATAAAACATACCACATTGGTGCTTAAATGTTCAAACAAACCATCACTGTTGATAGCCTAGCTTCTTAGCGGAGGTAGGTGACTAGAATCTTTTGCGGAAGTTTTTTTCGGTGTGCCTTTAAGGTATATAAGCACTGGTGCATACATGAAAAATAAAACGCTAGTGCATTGATTTTTAAAATCACTACCATACTTTATAATAAAAAATACATATATATACTAAATCACAACGATGTCATTCAACATTAAGCACCATTGTGCCTCACTTTCATTAGGCACACCACGGTAGGGTAAATAAAAAAAATTACCAAACTGATTTTCATTGTTATATTGAATCATATCATTCCAAAATATCAAGCAAGCACATGTTTTCACCTTCCTCCCTAAGATGACTTGTTTCCAGTTTGTTTCCCCCCAACAACTACCCATTAAAATTCTCTAATTTAGAGGATTTCATTAGGTACCCCTACCAAAATTTGGCAAGGGATTTACTCACTACTAAATTTATTTGATACTCATACAAGAAACTAACATTTTGTCTATGCAATCCCAAACCTGGCCTAAGATCACGTATGATGATAAAATGTTTCTGAATTCTTTCCCTACATTTATGAACTTTCTCTCTCTATAATATAAATGCAAGTCATGCTAAGTCCCAAACATAGATATCATGTCATGTGACTTTTTTCCATGGCTATTAGTTTTTTCTTTGTCATAATGCTTCTCCTCAAAGTAATATAAAATGAAACCTTCCGACAAGACTATCAAAATGTGTTCTATCAGAATCCTCTTCCTCGGAATGGAGTAAATTTGTGAATGCTAACAACTCCCATGGAGCCTCTCCAATAGACTTATTCCAATGACTCAACTTATTCATAAATAATTTACGTCGATTCTATGTGTCCAACCGTTATTGGCCACAAAGAACTGCTATATGTGATAAAAAATAGATACATGAAAGTGGGTCTTGCATTTAACCTCTATATTACATGGCAGAAAATGATTGGCTATGTGGCCCAATATTATTTAAACACCTCAACCACCCTGTGGGTAACACACTCTTTCCTTACAAGCACAATTTTTGATGATTGGAATATTCGTTTTCGATACCTCTTCATCAGAATGTAGAACTAAGAACAATCTTCCCACTCTCATGGAAATACTCTCTGATAGCACCATTGGAAAGCCTTCTACCAGATTCAAGATTTCAGTTTAACTCTCCTCTCTGATGTCCACCCTTTCCAATGGCACATTTATAAACAACATAGCATGAACAATATTGGCGTGATTTATAACATCTCTTCCTTGGTACCTTTCCCAACGAAAAATGGAATATTCCCTTTATACCTTTCCATTGGAATGAAGAATAACGACATACATGTTCCTCTCCGATGAAATCTCCTTCCGATAACACTATCAACAAAACTTTTCAGGTTTTATCTCTTAAACGCTATACATCTAATAAACGAATATCATACAATTTGTACCTCTGAAAAGAATTAATAGAAGCATGGTTCTTGACCCAAAAATAGATTGTCTTACACTAAGAATTAATTACATAATATTTGGGGCTAATTACAAATACATAAAATATTTTTACCCTAAATAATGCATCATTTGTATTCTACAAACCTGTAAAATTGTTCCTATGCATACAATGATTTCAACCTAACCTAATACTTCTTCAGAATCCCAAAATGACAATTATGTGGGTAATTTGTTTTTTATTATTCATATTGTTGTATTAAACTAGCATATTTCTATGGGTTTTCCTCTATTGCAGAGATTCAGAACAACACCATGTCTCATCCAGAGAGAAGGAGAGGAAAGAACATTGTGGTGAATATACCAACACCCATAGTCGATTCATGGGATATCCTAGTAATAGAAACTGATTATCACAATGGGGTGAGTCACTATCCCCAATATGATGAAATTTACAGAATATTCAACACTAGAGATTTTCCGCCTAAGGATGAAAACTTGGAATTCTACAAGAACATTCTGAAAAGTTGCATTCACCTCATAGTTGCTCACCCTATGTTTTTTCCCTATGTGACACAACAATATGGTTCCTATCGCATTTTGACAAAGAGACAACTTCAATAACAAGAAAATAAAAGCTGCAGATAACCTCTCTAAAGTTTGAGGACATAAGACTTTGATACCATCTCCCAAGACCTATGGTTTCCCTAAATGAGCCATTTTTTATGAAATTTGGAAAGTAGAACAATTATTTTAGAGATTTGATAGAATATTGGTGGGGTGATGAAAGAAGAAAGGTCAAGCCAAGGAAATGACTGATCCCTCCCTAGGAACTCAATGAACCATATAAAATTCTAAATACCATAATCTACAAACTATATGGTGAGGAGAAGAGCACCCACTTTCATATGGAATGGTTTTCAATGACAAATACAATAGTAAACACTAGGAAAATATTCCGCTGGGTGGATATACTGGTCTTTAACATCTTCGATAAATTCCAAGAAGCCTCAGGTATGAAAAAACCTAGCTTATACATGTCTTCAGACCTTGTATATACCACATGTTGTGCAATACACTTTTCTACTTTTTGATTGAACTRGGACTCTAGTAAACCACCTATCCATGTCTATTTTTCTCAATTGTGGGATGTAAATTATAAATAGTACATTTATSACATTTGTGATTATTTCCTTGCTCCCCTGAACACCATAATTTTTGGGTACACACCCTCTAGAATATCATAGGAAGCCATGGCCACCTTGAAGGAAATTACAGAATGGTATATGGGAAATTATTAWACATATAYCAGATTCTATGGGAACTCTAAATGCCCACATGGAAACATATCCTACCTAAATATGTCCCCAGTAGGYTGCTAATGAGGTAGATTTATTACCAAACAATAGAAACTGGAATAACCTCTTTATTTTTAGGTAACAATAAGAAAATATGGTCCACTTTCACTATAAACATAGGAAGGTACACATTATTAAATGATTTTCATGCTAGGAAAGAAGTTGAATCCCTAAAAGAGATATGCTTGTGTACATGAGAACCTAGAGGCCATGACCCAAAAGACGTAGCACTCAATCATGTCAAAGAAGTTGGCCTTAGTCACCCTATAATCCATGTAGTGAACTATGAATATGAGGTCTTCAAGGGGGTCTTATTCTTTGAAGAAGTGCTACGCATGTTTCGAGATGATGTGGTCAAAGAAAATATTCTTATGAAAAAAGAAGAAAAAGGAAAATAACTTAGGAAGAATTTCTATTGCTTCTAGAGAAGGACCAAGAAAAACTAGAAGCAAAGGAACAACAAGAAAAAATAAGTACATAAGAGAGACACCATAAGTAATTGAAAGAAGAAGAGGAATATCAAAGAAAACAGGAATAGGTGGAAAAGGAAAAGAAAAAGAGCCAAGAGGAAGCCAAAGGAAAGATAAAAGTTGAATACAAAAAGAGATCCAATTTGGATGACAAGAAGAAAAAATAAGATGCATTGAAGAAGCTTGATGATGAGAGGAAGAGAAAGGTAGAAAAGGAAGAAAAATATCAACAAGATGCACTACAAAATAAAAAGGTTGAAGAGGATAGATAGAGATTTGTTGTAGAAGCAGAACAAAGGAAAAAGAAAGAAGAGGAAGATTAAAAAAAGGATGTTGAGGCCAAAGAAAAGAATAAAGTCGGTGAAGAAGAAGAAAGGGTAAGGAAAAAGAAAATGTATCAATTCATAAAAAGTCCAACCACCCCAATTATAGGGATAATTTACATACCTCCTCAAGAATGTACCCCTCTAATGGCTATACCAAGTAATTTTTTGTTCTCCTCATGGGTATAAACATTTGATGAGGATGTAGTGGAAATGAGAGAATATTACTACAATGAAAAAAACAAAGGAGTAGGGAAGAGGTTAAGAAAAAGGAAAAGAGGGGACACATCTCTCATCTAGGAATCAAATGAAATAACTATTGAATGGAGGGCAGGGCCATACCCTAAATACGATGCCATCCATATTGCCTCTTCTCTACTTGCATTTTCAGGAGAAAATGTACTGTCTATGTATTATTTAGTTGTTTCATTAGACACATCACTGACTAGAATAATTGAACTAGAAAAAACAACAAACACACAAAGATATTAAATTATTGGTGAATTTGAAAAGGTACCCAGTACATTAGAAAATATGGACAAGGAAGAAATAGACAAGGTTCTACAAATCCAAAAGGATAAAATGGATGCATATTTTGAGAATTTCCACTTAAATGGTTATCTACATAGGGAAGAATTGGAAACCCTCAAACATGAACATTCTAAAGAGATAAAACAACTGAAAAAAAATTACTCATAGGAGTCGACCAACTTGCAAACTAAACACATAGAAGCCAACAAGTTCATGGAACAATGGGAGCATAAAATTCAATGGATGGAACAAGAAAAATAAATACTTGAGAAGACCATAGAAAAAATTAAAACATGATCTCTCATCCTAGAAACCATGAAGGAAGAAGGAACAATTGTTAATGAAGAGATAACATCAATGCAAAAGAAGTTTTTTTGCATATTGAATGACATATAAAAGCACATATATGATTAGACAAGGATTGAAGACCATATGGAGGAGATATGATACAAATATCAAAAGGCTCAATATTCCTTTGATAGAATTGTGGATTGATAGTGTGTGTACAAGAACCCACAAAATACCTTGCCAATCTATACCACTAGACATAAAATAAAAGATCAAGTCTTGTTTGATACATGGAATCCCCTTCTAGAAGACATTCAAAGTATTCACGAGACTATGCCAAAGGAATACAAGAGGTTATGGAATTATTCTAATGAGCTCCTAGAGTAATTAATAATGGAAATCATGCCCAACATTGATGATACAACCCTAGGTCAACCGGGAACAAAAAGTAGAGGAAAAGAGGGAAGCTAGTCTGAAGGATATTGAGAAAATTAAAGAAGCCAACAAACATATCTTAAATGAATGTTTGATGAAGCCAATAAATATAACCATAATGGACAAACATTTAATCAAGAAGATCGAAAAATACTTAAAGTTAGCATTCACAACCAATATATGTGATGGTGAACTAAACCTAGAGAAAATGCAGTTAAATAAGTTGGAAAAGAATATGGAAGACTATGCATTGTGGATAGAATATAGAGATCAAATGGAATTGCAAAATATTTCATGATTATCTCAATTTTGTAACTGATCCTTCTTATTTTGTCCATTATGAATTGTATCAATTCAAATGTAGAATATCAAAAGATGAGTTGGAACTTCCCTCTGACAACATAGTAGTTACATAATGTAAATAGTCCCTCTTGTTTTATAAAAGAGGGAACTATGTTGGAGTAGGACATTTTGGGACCAGTTTTGGGAATCACACAATAAAGACCACTCAACAAGTCGGATAAGGAGTAACACATATGGAAGAAAGGAATATAGTTAGCACATCTTCAGGGGTCACTGTGCGTGAAAAGAGAAAGTCAGTTAGAAGTTAGTTAGGCCTTTTGGTCCATTTTGTAATGGGAAAAGCCATAATATAAATGTATAAATATGTATGGTTTTTGGGTAGAAAGTAAGTTGATGAGAGATTGAGAGGGAGCTTGAGAGAGCTTGAATGTGAGAATGAGCTAAGTGTGCAATGTATGCATGAACTAAAAGGGGAATTTTGGGGTAGAACTCAGATATAATGTATGAGTAGAGTGCACACCTTTTGTAAGAGATGATGCTAAATGATAATATAATAAGAATTTCATTGTGTATGTAGCCAATGTTAGGTGAATCACATTAAAATATGGTGTCCTTGTGTCATTTTGTGATATGTTTGTTTACTTTATGTTTATTTCACATACTTAATTTATGTCGGTTAATACGAATCTGTGATATTGTGTTATGGTTTTGTGTACATAATGAATGTCATAATGAATGAATGTTAAGTGGAATGGTTAGAATGAATTCCCCCCTTCCATTCATGACTATGGAAAATTAGTTCCTGCGATCCCCATAGATACCTCGAGTGAAAGCTCACCTTCTTATGGGTGATTCCAAAAGGGGCGATATCTTAAGGGTTTTTTTGGTGAATTAATGTTGAACTCAGGGTCTACCCACTGCGTGCTAACAAATGGTTCCGTTGTCGGGACTGAGATCTTTAATTGAGGGGAATGTGGAGGTAAACTAAGGAGGAAATTGGATTGTGGCTAGAGGCAAAGGAACATGACTTTTCCAGAAGTCAGAATAAGAACCCGAGGATCAGTTCAGAATAATGGCTGTAGAGGTATGTATTCACAGATTTACATGAAATTTTCTTTGTTGATTTCCCAAATATTTTGATTGAGTGGATACATAGGTTAGCATAAAAGAATGAAACATTTCATGCTATGGTCCCGAGGAATTGTATCCCTAAGTTGATTCAGTAAGTTAATACCATAAGCAATACAATATCACACGTAGTTGATTTTTGGCTGGATAATATATTAGGAGGTTATATTACCGAGTTTTCTATATATTTTGTTGGAATTATAGTTTTAATTGATGTCAACCATGGAAAATATAATCTATATAACATTGATACAAAGCTCAAGAGGAGTTATAACATTCAAGTGAAGATGAAAAAGAGTTCTGCAGGTAGATAAATCCCGTGCAAAAGACTTCAAGTGATCGTGACCTTGGATCAAGGATAGAAATGAAGTTTGGGAGCATTCACATCCATCTGATTTGATAGAAAGGTAAAAATCTCAATTGTTGATCGAGGCCAAGTGGAAGGATAACGTAAGTTTCATGACTCTAGAAGTTCAACACTTCGACGATTATTGGAGACAAGGAAGAGGCACAAAATCATGAAGTCGTGAATTCACAAAATACCTCCAACCATATGATATGATAGGGAGATCAGTTGAAATCCCAGTCGTTGGTCATGTTCATATGGCATTGATCCTCTAGGGTAGTTGAAAAAAATTATTCTCGAAGTCCCAGAGTGCAGACGTCGTGAAATCCTGTCAACCGTTAGATTGAGGGAAGAATTCAGGAGTAATGCGAATCGTTCGATCAGGAGTGGAAGGATAGTGTAAGTTTTGGGACTACAAAATTTCACCACTTAGGCGATTACTAGAGACTAGGAAAATTTGCAAAGTGCCGAAGCCATGAAGTGACAATCCATAATCACAACATCTCGCCATTCATTCGATCTAATAGGAAGATTGAAATTACATAGATCATCAGATCTAGTCAACGATGTAGAAAGTGACACATGGAACATTCCAGAAGGTGACACGTGTCAAGGCTAATTTGGAATATAAGGTATACGCTATTCATGAATCAAGGTAACATGTGGCAACCACTCAGCTAGTTCCACATCAATAGATACATGTCAACATGAACACATGGGATTCAGTTCATTGGAAGTGTTAAAAGAATAGCCAAAATCCTGTCAATCATCAGATCCAAGAGAGTAAAATAGCAGTCATTAGATTAAGCCAATGGAAGGATAGGGTAAGCATGGAATGATGACCGAAAGGTATCACTCATCTACCAGATGACCACTTCAACCGGTTCACTTCGAGGATTTTGAACTATCAAAAATCCAATAATCCTGAATATTTAGAGAGTCGAATACTTGGACAACCATAACTCCTTTTTCCTAAGTCTATGGTCCTAGCTCCTGGTCACGTGAAGGTTCTTAAGAAACGCAAGGACCAATTTCAATAACTACATGACAAAAATGAGTTAAGCATTTGGTTCTTAGACTAAGGGAATATGAAGAATAATGTCAACATGGAGTGCTTATACATGCTTCAATGAAGTATTACTCTGAAAGAATGCAAGAAGTCCAAAGTCCGAAAGACTTGGATCCAATATGATTATTTTGATAGAGGAATAATGGTGAAATAAGAGGTGCTAGGAGCAAGGCTTAAATGTATAAGCCCGCGGTTTTGATCAAGCGGTCGTTTGAACATTGGGTTGAAGAAAGCACCTTTTGCAGAATTTGATTTCTGTAAATAGTTAGGGGTCTATGGATTAATTTGACAAGATTAACACCATAACAATATAGAGATCCGGTAAAATCTTGAATATGATATGTTGGAGAACTGGGGATGGAGCATAAACATGGGAACTATATAAGGAGTCAATTCATACCTATGATCAACTCATGAGGATGAAATTCGAATCAAGATTAGTATTCTAATTAAATTAAGAAACTTACATGATAAATTAATGAGTAAAAGGAGAAGATTATTTATGTTAAAATTAAATGAAGAGGTGCAGTGGTTCAATTCAAAAGACACAGTGGTTCAATCCTATACCTATTGAAATACTATATAAACCAGAAGTTGTGGTGAATATTAGAGTACCTTGGTGGATTATATATATATATAATGGATTGAATGAAGGTTCATTATTTATCAGGTTGGATCATGTTTACAAGATGGGCCTTGTTATGAGGGTTGGATTAATCACATCTTAGTTGGATATGAGAACTATAAGACATGTATTGTTATGAGGGTTGGATTCCTCACATCTCAGTTGGATATGAGAACCTACAAGTTGGGTATTTTATTTGAGAGTTGGATGTCTCTTATTAAGTTGGTGGTGAGTATTTTGACAATTGAAATCATATGCACTTATTCAAGTTTAACAATAGGTGATATTCATTCTTCTTTATACAATTTGTGTTATATATATATATATATATATATGAATAAGTAATTGTTACACATCAAAATTAATCACTTCAATGATGACCTATTATCGTCGTTACAAGTGTATCAAGTGTCATATTTTGGCCACAAGTGTCGCAAGTGTCGCATACATCATACAATCATATTTTCTATGTCATGTCTCAAACGACATCAAAAGGACACTTCAAAGACTGGTTTAAGAAGGATAAATCATTTGATGCAAAGTACAAAGATATTTCCATGAAAAAACCCACTTAAAAATTCATTTTGAAGGCCAGCGCTCCCCTACCCACTATCAGGGAGTTCCAATGATCCCTACCCTTCTTTGGGGGAGTGTTCCAGGACTCTATGCACCCTTATGGGGGAGTATTGGGATTTTTTAAGGAAATTTTGGGAAGCGCTCCCCTACCCACTATTAGGGAGAATCATCTCTCCTTTCCCTCCTTTGGGAGAACATTGCAACACTTCATGCCCCATTCTGGTGGAGCGCTGAGTTGTTTGAAGAAATCTTGGGCTGTTGAGGAAATATAGGGAAAAATCCCGCTCATCTCCAAAGTTGGTTGGATTCAAATCTGAGGTCAAGGCTGGATCTTAGGGAAGATCCACAACTGATGGATAAGGATCCTCAACCTATCCCAAAAATCTCGAAGGTGGTTGGGTCTCTCCAATATTATATAAGGAGGCCTTCTCATGGTGAGAGGCACATGGAGTTTGAGAGATACCTAACTTATGATCTCATGGAAAGTGATATTGAGGACATTGAAGGCATCAAACTTATGATCTCAGAAGGGAGATAATCAGTAAAGCATATTCATTTTAATTGTGGATTATTTGAGCAAGGGGATGGACAAGGAGAGTTGGAAGAGGTTGTTGCAACTTCATCAAAGGTCTATAGGTATTGTTATCTAGTTCTTATTAATACATGTGCTTGGCCTATTTCTTTCAAGGTTGTGTATGCCTACATGAACTTGTATTTCATAGATAGATCTAGTTTTGAATTAATCATGGTGGAATAGGAAGTTGTTTTGTCTTTGATGTTATTGGATTACAGGACTTGTTGAAGAGCTTGGGGATGAAGGATCAACTTGGACTAGGCAAGGACAAACATCGAAAAAAAGGTACATTCTTCTTTATTTTCTCTATTTGATTGACTTACCTAGGTTTGAAAGGATGTCAGTGACCAAAGTGAGCACCTTTTTGTCTTGATATTAGATATTTAGGGTTCAAGAGGAAATCCACTTGTCCACAGGGGGGTTTTCCTGTAACAGAAATTGGTGACTCCACTAGGGAAGGAAGCTTTCAGTTTTGGTTTCCCTCCTTGATCTTGTTTTTGTCCTTTGATAACCTTTAGATATTATTCATGTTGCATCTCTAATTTTTAGATGTGTTGTTTTCTCTTGGATTCATCCCATACACACTCAATTTCTAGATTTTCCTGAGTTTTTTTTATTTCTGGGAAAGTTTTTGAGTTTTGGGAGGCCAGCGCTCCCCTGCCTCTAATTTCAGAGCGCTAGAAATCCCTTCCATTCTCCCACAGAGTGTTTCAATACTCTAGTACCCTTGACACCAAAGGGTTGGTATTTTTCTTCTAATAAACTTTTGGGAGTTGATCTCTGAGTCTAATTTTTTTTGATTCATCTGCTCAGGGTTAATACCATCTCGGTGTGTCCTTCTATTGGCCTCCAACATCTTGATTTCTAAGAATTGATTATGATTTGTTTGGATTGTTGACATTTATTCCTTCCTTACTTTGATTCATTCTTCTTCTTTGATATTTGGAGTCGATCTACTAATTTTTTCATTTATCTGATTGAATGAAAGCTGTTGTAAGGAAGTTCAAAGATCTATCCACTGTTCCATTTGATATTTGAGGTATTTTTTCCCCAAAAATTACTATTTTATTTAATTATATTTTCTCACCTTTCATATCACTTTTAGTGTTTGATCATCATCCATTAACCTTCTACTACCTTCACTAGCAATTTCACCAATTTTTATGCATTATGGGTGAGATTTTCTTCATTTTTTTTTATTGTTTTTTGAATTTCTGGGTGGATCAATGCCCCCTTGTAGGAAATATCAAAAGGTATCACTCCCCTAAATTTCATTATGGATATCTTCAGCACTTTGTACCCTTGAGACAAGGAGCATTGGTCTCCTTTTTGGAGGCGTTTTGCCCTTTTTTGCTCAGATTTTCTCAGCTTGTTTTGTGGAAGTATTTACCTAGACTTTGTGATTGGGTTGTGAAGTTATTTAGGTTGATATTTGGTGTTTATCACCCCTTATTTTATTGATTGGAGATTGAAACTTTTTCCGAAATGTGAAATTTCCTTTTCTCACTGCTTGTTTTGTTGGGACAATTTGAGTGATTTCTCTTTCTCCCTGTCTTTTCTTTTATTCTTCTCTGCATATTCTTGTACTAAATGAATGTTTTTTAGTTGTTGAATACTTGATTGATTTATTGTTAGGACAAGTTTCTACTTGTTTTCTTTCAGTTCTCATTGCTTGGAGTGCATGCTTTGTTTGAAAACCTTTGTCGCTTCGTGTCTTTTGCATATGCATTTGACTCTTTCTTCTGATTGAAAGTTTTGGATCATTGAAGGATTTTAATATTCTTTATTTATACATTAGAATCAAACAAAGACCATACTTTCATTCTTGCTTTTGGGTAGTGAAACTAGCTTTTATTTGAAGTAGAAGAATTGCATGTTTTTTGGCATGTTGGGACATTGTGCATCTGGGAATGATAAACGTTTTCTCCTTCTCGTAATATAGATTTCATCAAAGTGAAATATTTTCATTCTCATTTATTTTCATTGTTTAGAGTCGGTCAAAACACCATTTAGTCCACTCCATGTTCCTCCTGAGTAAACAACAACCTTAAAATCAAGCGCTAAACCAAAATTTATCAAAAAATTTTACATTTTCTGTTAGCAAATCTACATTAACTTAAAGTGTAGGTTTTTGTAATAGGTTGAAAGGATAACTTTCCAAAGCTATCAAACAAACTTAGAATCTTGCAATAGGGAGAGAAAATCCATTTTTAATATAAGCTTTCTGGGATCCCCCTCTCACACAGTGGTTACGCATGAGGTCACGTTCGAAAGAGCTAGGGAGATTATCCCTCCATGGTTTGATTGTTCATAGTAGTCATATCATATACTGGGGGTTCTTCTTGAGGTTCAATTTTCTTCATTCGTTCTCAGTGCTTCGTGAACAATGAATCATTTCGGGGTCCTCAAGAGTTCTACCGATCCACTTGTCCTTAGTTCTCTTGAAGGATTTCGGACTTGTTATCCTACCCATACGTTCAGACTGGACTGTCGACTGTACCTACCCAGGGGTGGAATGCGAGTTGGTGGCCTTAGTAACCATAATAGTTAGGCTCTACACAAGGTGACGGTGAAGGGAAGTCTCACTATACCTGGAACAGACATTGGTCAAACTCACTCGGGCTCCTTGGAGGGTAAATCCACATTTACTATGTGGAAGATTGCACCAAGGTGTAATTCCATTAAGCAGGTCGCCAACGTAATTGATCCACCCACTCTATCCCCGCCCCTTCCTATAGTGACCTCGCGATGTTGGATTTCATCACCAACTAGTGGTTTCACTGTGGGAAGGATTGTTTGATTGTTTGCTTCTCAGATCAATAGCATGTGTTGTTTGTTTTACTTAGTGAAACTTAGGTTGAGTCAGTGTTAATGGAATCAAATCCTAGGAGTACCAATGAAGGAACCCCTTTTCCTGGGGAACATTTTACCTTTCCTTCTTTTGGAAACATTGGTCCTCCATGCATTGCCACACTAAGTCTTCCGATACTCACCATCGAATTGTCGGTTTGGCTGTTCCCCACTCCGATGATCTCGAATATTCCCAGTTCTTCAGATGCACCTAATACTTTAGATGTCAGTATGCCACACACACATCAACCTCATGTCAACTTTTCGCCTTCTTCACCCATTAAGTCTCCTTCCCTTTCTCCTTCTTCGCCCAGTGTAAGCTCTAAATAAAGTATCCATTTTGATAAGAAGAAGAAGAAACAAAAAGAGAAGAAGAAGAAGAACCCAAAAAGGACCGAGCCTCCAACCATATTAAATGTTGGATCCAAGAAACCAACTATTGTTAATAGTACTAGGAGGGTTGATGAGGTCAACAAGATTAAAATGAAGAATCTGAAACCCAAATTCCCTTGCAGTCTTTGTAAGGGTGACCACTTTCTAAGGGATTTCCCTAGTCTTCCCAAGGTCTTATAAATGTGGTCCTCCACATCATCGGCCTCTGCTAGACATGTTGGTGGCACGCTGTCAACTAGTGACATTAATGTTGGTAAGAAGAAGAAAATTGTCAAATTTCCTTGTATGTTATGCGAAGGTGATCATTAATCTAACATTTTTCCTCGTATGGATGAGGCTTATTCTCTTTTAGAAAAGCTTCAACTTCCAATTGGTTATCGCAATATTCCCCCCAACACATTGTTAGTTGGTGGAATGGTCAATCCAGTTCCATCCTCGGTTAGTCCGGTTGATCAAGTGGTCAATCTAGTTTCATCCTCGGTTGAACCACTAACCAAAGTAGTTGATCCAGTTTCGTCATTGATCAACCCCACTTTTCATCTGAAAAGTGAAATCCAAGTGACTGATCCAGTCCCTTCATTGGATAGTCACACCCTTCATCTAAAGAGTGCCAATGTGGTCAATCCCACTCCTCTTCTGACGAGTGCCAAAGTGGTTTCTCTAGTCCCTTCATTGATCAATCTGGTTGATCATGTCATCAATCTGGTCATGTCCTTAGTTGAACCAGTTGACAAAGTGGTTGATCTGATCCCATCTTCGATCGATTATGCTCTCCCTTTAAAGAGTGAAACCCAAGAAGTCGATATGTTTCCACCTTTTGACCCCATTCTCCCCTTGGAGAATGAAACCCAAGTGGTAATTTGATGTCGTTATCAATCGATCCTACTCTCCTGTTAGAGAGTAAAAATGATTCTTCCCACATTTTTCTCGTTGATACAAAATCTACCGTGCTAGGGGGAATTCCTCCTCCCACAAAACCCCCTCCAAGTAATGAGGCCATCCTTTTTGATTGGGGTGTGCTAAATGGACCTTGTCTTCCCTCTCACATTCCTTTCAATATTACAGTACAGGTTTGTTGTCAGGACGTTCCTCATGCACTGATAGATGAAGGTTCATCCATTAGTATTTTTTCCTCTATTGCTTGGCAAGCTTTGGGTTGTCCTCAGCTTGTGTTAGTTAACCAGACTCTATTCTCTTTTAATAGAAGAACCAATCACCCTTTAGGGATCCTTCCCCAATTTCCCATAATTTTGGGAGGGAAAACTATCTTTATTGATGTTATGGTAGTCCATGACCCCTTGGATTTGGATTTACTCCTTGGGAGAGTTTATGTCTATGCCATGAAAGATATTGTTTCCACTCTTTTTCATGTGATATATTTCCCGCATGATGGAATAATGGTGACTATTGATCAACGTTCATTTTTTGGCCCTGACTTGACCATCAACCTAATTACCTCCCTAAACGGTTCTTATATGCAGTCGATATCACCTCTGCCATAGGTCAATTATGTGGTGTTGTCTCCCATGACTTCAAACTCCAATGACTTATATCCAATAGTTGACATGGTGATCTCTTTGGTAGGGATATTGGAGCCTGATCTCCTTACCCCTGCCTCGACCCTCGACATGTGTTCCTTCTGGAGCATTGTTCTTCCATCCAGTGAAGATCTCTTGGAAGCCATGACTGAGTTTTGTCCCTTGACATGGTTTCCTTCCAGAGCATTATCCTCTTGGAAACCATGTTCAATAAGAAGTCACAAGCATAGTTTCTCTTCTCTGTGGAAATCTCGTTAAAAAATGAAACAGAGGTCATGAGCACAGTTTTTCCTCTTTGTAGGAAGCTTGTTCAAAAATGAAATATGAATCTCAGGATTGAACCCAAAGCCATGATCATAGTTCTTTTCATATGTCAAGATCATTAAAAAATGAAACAATCACCTCTCCCGTTGAGTCAAGTCTTTTCACCAGATCTCGTAGATGTCAAGTCGAGTCTTTCGTTAGGTCTCATATTTGAACCTTCATTTCATCAACCCTTATCCTTTTTCTCCATCTAGTACATAAATTGGTGACAACCTCAAAGTCTATGAATGAATTGAACCTTGTGGGGCATGTCTCCATCCTTTGATTATCATTTTGCAGTTATTACACTAGATTTTCAAGATGGGGGTAGAGCACCAACCATCCATGGGTATCCCAACCTTTGGAAATTACGTTGGGAATTTACAAGAATAGTTTAATTTTGTTTCAAGCTTGTGTAAAAATCAAACCAATACCGATCTTAGTTTTTGTTCTTTCTCATGCTCGAAAATACATGAGAATGTAACCGAGTATAATTTTATAACTTTTTTGGACTCGTAAAGGTTATACGAAAAAAGAACCCCTTGGAGTCTCCTTTAAGCTCTTTTCAGACTCTCTAAACATGAAAATATTGTCGAGTGATATTGCTTCCTTTCACACTCGTTAAAAGGTTTGAAAGGGCATCTTGTGAGTGGTAGTTTATATTTTCTTCGGACTTGGGAGACTAAAATTATGAAAAAGGACAACCCTGGAGTTGTCTTTAATTTCTTTTTAGACTCTCTAAACATGAAAAATCACCGAGTTTATCTTCTGTGGAATCGTTAAAAAAATCATACATTGAAGGGCCCATATGGGACCGAACCCTTACTTCTTCAAGTTTGTTGAAAAAAGGAAGAGGGACTTACCAAAGGTGAGTTATATTGAGCATGTGTTATCCTCCTCGAGCTCGTTAAATCAAAAAGAGGTACTCGTCTATCTAGATGGGGAAACAAATTGAAGGAAGCAAGCCAAGCAGTTTTTGGGAACATCACAAGTCACTCTTACGGTCGCCCTTGAACATGACACTTTGTCTTTTTATTCATTTTAATCTGTTGAACCTCTACACTGAACCAATCCTATGAGTTTCTTTACTCCTTTGGTTCACCCAACGAAAGTCACATTATACACTGCATCATCATGTTTTGGTCCATGTCATGTTTCTACTGTTGTGCCTCAGTTTTCAAGGGAAGTATCTTCCTCGAAATTCATCCATCACAATTATCTTGTTTCAATACCCATGTTAGTCCATGTTCATTTGATCTACCAATTTACATCTTTGTGTCAGTTTTGTGTCATTTATGGGGGATACATCAAGGCCCTCCTGCGACGATTCTATTCATGTTGACTTCAACATATTATTCAAGAAATAGACTTAGAAACTAGTTAGTACCTTAGGACCTGCATGCCTCAATTGCAGGCCTCCTCGCTTTCGATGGTGGGTTTACATCATTGACCCCTGATCGGATGATTGCACATATGTTCGAATTCATCTCATCTATTCACATTTGTTGGATTGTACTAGGGTACCTTGGGAATCATTGACATCAATGGTGATTTCCCTCACACTTGTTAACTGTTTACCTCATTGACTAGTAATCAAGTGGTTTCTACCATGTTCGACATCAGGACATCTATTCACATG